>CM031606.1:11969250-11980793 GCA_018398815.1 Conus ventricosus
GTTCTCGCTACCACCTCGCTTCCCCTCCTTCCCCATTCCCTCTCCATTCACAACACATATTCTTCCACCCTGTTATCCCGCTGTCCTAACTTAACCCTTCTTACATCTGTGATTGTTAACTTTTCTTTTATTAGATAACATTCATTTTTTAAATGAAAAAGTACAAATGTTTTGTTTGTGTCAGATGCCATGGCGTGCTTGCACTCTACCTACCTACGTCTGTGTATCCACATGAATGTTCATATGTCCGTTCCAAGATAGACACGTGCACACTTACACGAAAACATACATTGTACCGTCGGAACAAGTAGCCCTGTGCGTTAATGATCATCAACAATCTGTTGATTTGGAAAGGGCAGAATGTTTGAATGACTTTCATATTTGTTTCCATTTTTTTAAACCCAAAGTGTTGTTTCTGCTGAGAGATCAAGCTTGTGCCTGTCATGGCTCTTTCCGAAGTGTATATCTGTTTTTCTCCTTCCAATTTTGTCTTTCTTTACTCTGAACACAAAAACATTGACCACTCCAAGATGCGATTTACACGTCGGAAAGAGAGATAGGTGGCTGATCTTACAAACCTGTCACCTTCTCTGTCATCATTCTATCTACACGATTTTTTAACGTAACCAAGCAGACTGACAGTAAGTGACTTCTCACCTTTAAAGCGAACCCGTACGAAAACTCCCACGGCCCTATCCCATAGTTTGGGCCACCATAACTGCCGTATCCGCCGCCATAGCCGCCATAGCCACCATAGCCACCATAGCCGTCACCATAGCCAATGCTGTATGGATCGTTCAAAGCCACTGCAACCCCTTTGACCCAAAGACGTCCTTTTTGCTGAAATGTACAAAACTGAAAACTGAACGTCATTGACAAAACTATCCATTCACGTGACAAGATCAATAATAATATTCAATAGCCAATTTTTTTTCTATCTTAGCATCTTTTCAGGGTTTTTGTCAGGTCAGAAATGGTTTCTTAAAAACTATCTTTTCAACCCTTTTTAAATGTTAAAAGTAAGCATGACTATGTCGCAATGGCTTGATTCTAGTTTGCTTTTTCGTGTTTTGAAGGTAGTGTGCAATTTCCAGTGGGTTTGATTTAACCAAAATTTGTAGTGTATTCAGAATCGCCCATGGTAATCTCAAAATTTTTGATTCTCTTTGGTCTTGCTTAGGGCATTTACAAAAGCACCTAGTTAAACGCACTAATTTAAACTTGGCGTTTTTCGTTTTAGCAAGGTCAGAAATTTTTGATTTCCCGTAACTACTGGTTTTACTGCGAATTTTTTCAATCCATAAAAATCCTTTTTCTGTAATTTTGAGATTGGATATAATATTATATATATATATTATTTTATATTATATTTTATTAATATATAATATATTTTTTAAATATATTTATTAAAAATTTATATAACGCAGAAAAAAAAATGCAGGCCCCAAACCACACACTTTCATGTTTTTATAAAAAAGGGAAAGCTTTCGCCTTTTATTTGGGCTTCGTCGCTCGAAAACAAAAACAGTTGTATTCCCACACCCCCCCCAACCCCGCCCCCACGAACAATCAAAACCCCCCTCTCAAAAAACCCACCGCGACACACCACACACTCACACCCAACACCCCACCCACACCACCCCACCACACACCCCCCCACCACACCACTCACAAATATATATATTTATCGGCTCCCCCGGTTTTTGTTTAAAGCGACCCCCTTTAACGTTGCATCCCCCCCCCCCCCCCCCCCCTCCCCCAAACCAAGGTCCCCTCTTTTCCTTTTTTTCACAAAAAAAGACCCCCCCCCCCCCCCAAACACAAAAAACCCCCCAATGTAGGTGTGCATGGGGGGAGGGGGGCTGGGAACCTAAACCCCTTACTACGCCCTAAAACTTTATTTTTCTTTTGTAACTGTTTTTGGAATTATAGGTTAAAATTATATGTAGGAGCCCCCAAAAACGAGTAGACCGGGGAAGTAACGAAGCTGCCCAATAGCGTAAAGAGGTTAAGCTAAAACCATTGATAATCCCCAGTATACACAAAGCAAAGCCACCCTAAATAAAAATATTATCCCAATTTATTTTTTAAAAATATTAAAAAAAAAATTACCAATAAAACGAATTTTAAAAAATTCAGTTTTTAAAAAGGGGGGACAACTGTACTGTACCGTGTCCCCGCCCCGGGTGCGAAGACCCCATCCATACCCATCACCCGCCATGAGCTAAAAAAAAAAATCCTCTGAAAACACTGTTCCTACAATCTATCTTCCCCCCAGCCCCTTTTAATCGGAAAAACAACCTAAACCAAAACCCATCTCTCTCTCTCTCCTCTTCTCTCTCTCTCTCTCTTCTCTCCTCTGTCTCTCTCTCTCTCTCCTACCCCTCCCCCCCCTTCCCTTTCCCCCCCGCCCCCTTTTTCCCTCCCCCCCCCTCCCCCTCTCCATTTTTTCCCTTCCTCTCTCTCTTGTCTTAATCTTTTTTAAACACACACACACTCACACCTTACACACACACACACAACAACACACACACACACACACAACCACCACACACACACCACCACCACGCACGCACGCACCACACACACCAACACACACACACCCAACACCACCCACAGACCAAACACAACAATACCACCCACACAACCCAACTTCCAACAAAATCCCTCACCTTACCATTTTTCAATTTAACCCTAATGGGATCTAACTAGAACAAAAGGGAAAGGGGGCCAGGGGAAAGGAAAAACCCCGGGGGGGGGGGGGGGGGGGGGGGGGGGGCGTACTCAAAAAAACAGTATTTAAAAAAAGGTTTTTAAATTTGTTTTTTTGAAAAAAAGATTTTTAGAATTACAATAGGCACGAAATTTCATCTTGTTTAACAAAAGAGAGTATATATATTAAAAAAAATAAATAATAAAAAAAAATAAATAAAAAAAAAAATTTATACTCTCATCGGGTAATCTTAATTTTTTCATTTTATTTTAAAACCTATCATACTCCCCCCTTTTAACCACTCCCCCCCCCCCCCACCCACCACCCCCCCAACAAATAAAAAAGACTATCTAACTACTCCCCCTTGCCCCCTCAAAAACTGAATTCTTTTTTCATAAAAAAGCAAAATTTTTCCCTTTCATTCCCCCCCGTTGAAAATGTGCCAAAATTTAGCTGCCAATAAGTTCCTTTTCTGCAATTTTTCTGTTGTCCCAGTTAAATTTGGGTTTAAAATGTTAGGAAAAACATTCTGATCTTGTGGATGTTCTCATTGTCACATTTTGATGCAAACTTACATTTTGGTTTATAAGTTTAACATCGTTTTAGATTCCCCCATTTTTAAAACTTTTGCCCCAAAATAGGGGAAAAATTTGAGTAATTTGCCTAAAATTTAAAAATTACATTGGTGTGGTACAGTTCGAGGACCTTTGTTCCCCCTTCTCCCACCCCAACGTGATTTAAAAGTGTATGTCTTTGGAATGTACAACGTGTAAATTTTGTCACTTTTGAAAACCCTCTACTGTTTTCAGGGCCATTTTTGCAGGTCTTTTGGGATGAGGGTTTATTATTTCTCCTAAGTTTTTGGGCTCTCCTTTTTCCCCTGCAATAATAGTTTTCGGAAAATTTTCAAATTATCCGGGTTTTGTCAACCAAATTTTCAGATTGTTTTTTATTATTCCTGATTTTCTGGAACTCTTGGGTCCAAGTGCCAGCAATTTCTTTGTTTTTTTTTTGAACGTTTCTGCAAGGTTTTCTGTCTGGGACAGGGGCCCTTTTTGCCTTTTAAAAGGGTCCTCCAATTTTCCCAGCCTGAAGTAACGAGATTTTTGCATATTCTGTATTCTCTTTTCAAATATATCATCTTTAAAATATCCCCCTAAGTTTCTACCCATACAATAAGTCCCTTTAAAGACGAGGGAGGATGACATGAGTGGGGGGGAAAGTAGCTGTGCAATTTTTGAAAAGACTCAGTTTTTTTTTTCCTTCGTCTGTGAGTAACTCTGAATCTAGGTATTCCATGATTTCCCTGGTTATGCCCCACTTTCTTCTCTGGACAAAGTATTCTGGGGTGTTTCGCAAGAAGGGACAGTTTTTTTCCTCAGGTAGTAAAAAAGAATCTACCCCTTATCTTCCGGGGTTCCCCCAGTCTCCGGTTTTTCTTCCTCAGGGCCCCTTTTTCCCATTCTGTTCTAGTTATGATCCAGTTGGGAAAATGAATTGGGAGGTGGGGTTTTGTGGGGGAATTTTGGGTGTAGTGGGGGTGGTTGTGTGGGTGTTGGGGGGTTGTGTGTGTGTTTGTGTGTGTGTGTGTGTGTGTGTGCGTGCTGCGTGCGTGCGGGTGCTGCGGCGTGGTGGGGTGTGTGTGTGTGTGTGTTGTTTTGTGTGTGTGTGGGTGTTATTAGAGTGAAAGAGTTAAGCCGAGAGGAGGGGAAGAGGAGGAGGGAGGGGAGAGGGGGGGAGGAGAGAAGGGGGGCGGGGGGGAAGGGGGGGGGGGTAGGAGGAGAGGAGGAGGAGGGAGAGGAGAGAGAGAGAGGAGAGAGGAGAGGGAGAGAGGGAGTTGTGGTTGTATGGTTGTTTCCCGATTAAAGGTGGGGGGGGGAAGATGATTGTAGTGAACGGGTTTTTTTGCAGGGTTTTTTTTTTGTCAGGGCGGGTTGGATAGGGGATGGTTGTCTTGCCCAGGTGCGGGTGACGACGGTCGAAGTTGTTCCCCTTTTTAACACTGAGATGTTTAACTTCGTTTTATTGGTAATTTTTTTATTTTAATATTCTTAAAAGAAATATTGGTTTTTTATTATTATTTAGGTGGCGTTGCTTTGTGTAGATCTGTGGGGATTTAGCTAATGGTTTCAGTTTACTCTTTATGCTTTTGGGTGGCAGTTTTTTATTTCCCCGTGTGCTATGCTGTTTTTTTGCGGGGTCTCGCTCTTTTTTAAACCCTTAAAATTCCAAAATCGTTTCAAAAAAAATAAAAGTTTTGGGTGTATGAAGGTGATTTTGGGTTTTTCTCATGCCCCCCTCCCTATGCACTCCTAATTGGGGTGTGTTTGTGTGGTGTGTGGGGGGGGGGGGGGGGGGGGGGGGTGTTTTATGGAAAAAAGGATAGGGGGTTTGGCCTATGGTGGGTGAGTTGGGGGGGGGGGGGGGGGGGGAGAGTCTAATGTTGGGGGTAGTTTTAGAGTCAACCTGGAGGAGCCTGAAAATATATTGTTTTTTGTGAGTGTGTGTGTGGTGTGGTGGGTGTTGGGGTGTGTGTGTGGTGTGTGGTTTTTTTCTGTCTGTGTGGGTTTTTGAGAGGGGTGTATGATTGTTCTGGGGTGCGTGGTTGGGTGGGTGGGAGTGTGCATAACATGATGTTTTTGTTGAGATGCTGCGAAGCCTAAATAAAAGGGGGGAAAGCTTTTTTTTATATAAAAACAAAAGAGTGTGTGGTTGGTTGGGCTGCTTTATTTTTCTGGTTGTGACTGGCCGTTTCGGACAGCAGTGCACCCAACATCATGAGTGGTGTCCAGCCACCCCGGGTTTTTCCCTTATTTTATATATATTTTTTTTAAATATATTTATATATATACAACAAACTAAAAAATTCCAAGGATAAGTCCCGAGCCCTTTCCCGAAAACTTCGAGCAGCTTGGGGTTTTTGAAATGACTGCAAGAAATATTCAATTATAAAAAAAGCTTGTCTTTGCTTGATTAAAGTATGGGGAGATGCATTCATACCTGCGTGGAGATGATTCTCCCCCAACTGGGGTGTGCTTGGTGGGTGGAGGGGAAAAAAAAAAATGCTTTAAAAATGGCCTTCAGAAAGCTTTATTCTCCGGGGGAGAATCCTCCAATGGGGGGAAAAAACTACTAACATAATCCGGGTTTATATCCGATTTTTCGAAAATTGGGTGGTTTTTCCCCCAGTGACGCGGAAAGTGGTAATTTGACCCCTCTGCCTTTCAGTTTTAAGAAGAATGAAATCCCAGAAAAGGTGGTGTGAAAATTCCGAATGTTTGTTGGTTTTTAAAAAAAAAAACAAAGGTGCCATAAAAAAAACAAAAAAAATGAAAGAAAAAAATCATTTTCTTGTGAAAAGAAAATTAAAAATATTAAACGGTGTTCCCCCGGTCCGATCCGCGGCGAAAAGGGCCCAGGGAGGCAAAACAAAAATTGCTTTTAAGAGGGATTACGATGATTCCCCCAGGGGCTGTGAGGGCTTTTTTATAATTTTCCCCCCTTTTTTCCTTTAAATTTTTTTTTTAAAATTAAATCTTTGCCATTTATTTTAAACGAGAAGAAAGTTCCTATTTTTTTCCCCCCCCTTCCCAATTTTTGCATTTTTTGTTTTTCAAACGTGGGGGTTTTTTAGGGTCCGAAATTTTTTTCTTAAATTTGATAAGCGGGTTTTAAAACAGGCGGCCCCCTAACTTTCCATTTTTTTTTTTTGTCTAAGATCCCCAAATGGCCAAAAATTTTTTTTTTTTAAATTTTTTTTGTTTTAGTTTTTTCCCCAAATTTTTTCAATCCCCCTTTTGGTTTTTTTTCCTTTTTAATTCGTGGTCTTTGGGGGGGGGGTTTTTTTTAAAAACCCGGGGTTTGAAAAAGTTTGGCTTTTTTTCCAAAGACACCAAGGCCCCGCCTGGGTTTTCTCCTGAGAGGTCCAGGGGAAACTAGGGCGCAAAATTAAATGTCCAAGAGGGTTTTCGGTTCCCCAATTTTTTTTCTCTTTTTTATTTTCTTTTTTTTTTTTTTTTGTTTTTTTTTTTTTAAGTTTCCCTTTTAAAACTTTTCACAAAAATTGTTCGCATTTTTTCCCCCCTATTTTGTTAGTTATTTATATTATAATTTATAATTAAAAATATATATATAATTTTTTATAATTTTTTTTAAATTTTTTAAAATTTTAAATAAAAAGGAAAAAATCAAAGGGTTTTTAACTAAAGGCCCCTGGTTAAATTTTTGGGGGGCCCCCCTGTTTTTTGTGGTGGGGGGTGGAGGGTTTTTGGGCCGTGGGCCCGGGGTTTTTTTTTTTGGGGGGGTTCAGGGGGCTCCCCCCCTGTCATTGAAAAAAATTTTAATGCCGGTTTTTTTCGCCCGGAAAAGGGGGGTTTTTTTGCCTTTTTTATTAAAAAATTTTTTTTTGAAAAATTTTTTATTTTTTTCCCCCTTTTTTATAATTTTTGTTTTTTAAATTTTTTTTTTTTATTTTTTTTCCCAATTTTTTTAAACGGGTTTTTTTTTTTTTTTTGGGGGTTTAGGTTTTTTTTTTTGGGGGGTTTTGGTATTAGGGGTTTTTTTTATTGGTTTTTTAAATTTCCCCTTTTTTTTGGTTTTTTTTAAAGGGACTTTTTTTTTTGTGAACCCAAAAATACTTCATACCCCCCTTTTTTTTGTTGTTTTTTTTTTTTGGAAATTTTTTTTTTTAATTTTGGGGATCGATTTTATGTATTATTTTTTTCCCCAAAGGGTTTTAACAATTTTTTTAAAAAATTTTATTATATTTATTTTTTATTTTTTTTTTTCCCCCAAGGAAAACAAATTTTAAAATTTTTTTCCTTTTTATTTTTGTTTTTATTTTGGGTTTTTGGGGGGAAAAAAATTCAAAAAAAAACCCCCCTTTGCCGAAAGAAGTTTTTTAAAAGAAATTTTACATAATAAAATTTTACGGTCTAAAGGTCTTTTTTCTCCTTTTTAATCTGGGCCGGGAAAGGGGGTTAAAAAAGTGAAAGTGGGTTTTTCCCGGATTTTTTTTTTCCCTTTTTTCTTTTTTTTGGTGGGGGGTTGGGGGGGGTTGGTGTTGGTTTTTTAATTTTTATTTTTTTTTTTTTTTTTTTTTTGTGTGGTGTTTGGGGGGTGGTGTGTTGTTTTAAAAAAATTTTTTTTTTTTTTTTTTTTTTTTAAAAAAATTTGGGGGGTGTGTGTGTTGGTTTGTTGGTTTTTGGGGAGTTTTGGGTTTTGGGGTTTTTTTTTGGGGTTTGGTTGTTTGGGGGGGCCGGGGGAAAAAAGGGTTTTTGGGTCCCTTTTAACAATCCATATTTGGTTTGAAAAAAAAAAATTTACACAAAAGGGGGCCAAAAACATGCTGTTTAAAAGTCAAAAATTTTAAAAGCCCAAAAAATGTTAGGCCCCATAAAAACTAAAGGGTTTTTTAAAGGGTGTTTTTAAAAAAAAAAAACTTAAAAATTTTGAAAGCCCCCGAAAAAATTGGGGAAACCGTTAAATTTTTTTCAAAATTTTGGGTCGCCGGCGAAATTTTTTACGTTTGAAAATTTTTAAATGCCCCGGGGGTTTCAAAGGGTTGAGGTCTGGCTCCGGGGGGGAAAGGTTTTTAGTTGTTTGCGTGGGGGTCATGGCCTTTCTTTTTTGTTTTTAAATTTTTTTTTTCTTTTGGGGGCCGCGTTTTTTTTTTGGTGTTTTTAAATTTCCCCCTCCCTCCCTTTATTTTTTTTGCTTCACCACCCCCCGTTTCCCCCCAGGTTGGGGAAAACCTGACTGGGAGAAAACCCCCCCCCGGTTTACACAGTTTGGGGTTTTCCAACCCTTTTCCTTTTTGGCCCCAAGGTTTTGGGTTTCTTGGTACCCCGAATGGCTTCGGCTTGTCTTTTTCCGGGGAACCCCGGAAAACCCGTTTTTCCGTTTTAAGAGGGCTGGCGGGGGAAGGGGGGAAGAAGAGAGAAGGGGAAAGAGAAAAAAAAAAAAAACCCCCAAAAAAAAAAAAAAAACCCCCCCCCCCCCCCCCCCCCCCCCTTTTTTTCCCCCCCCCCCCCCCCCCCCCCCCCCCCCCCCCCCCCCCCCCCCCCCCCCCCCCCCCCCCCCCCCCCCCCCCCGGGGGAAAAAAAAAAAAACCCAAAAAAAACAAAAAGAAATATGAAAACCAAACCCCCTTTTCATTTTTTCTTTAAAAAAAGTTTAAAAAAACCCCCCCAAAAAAGTTTCATTTCTCTAAGGGATAAAATACAAAGGGTTTAGGGGCCAAAAAAGGAAAAAAAAGGGAAGGATTTTTTTAAAATTTTTTTACCTTATTAAAAAATTCCCCGCTTAATTTTTATTTTTGGATTGGAAAACACCCAAATCTTTTTTCCCCTAAATTTTTCTTCAAAAATTTGGAAAAAAATTTTAAATCGGAAAAAAAAGTTTGAGTTTTTTTTTGAAAAAAACAAAAGGTATTTAAAATTATTTTCCCGCTTTAAAAACAATTTTCATATCTCTTACATTTTCCAAACCCCCCCCAAACCTTTTTCTTTTTTTGAAACCATTTGGGGGAACCCCAAAATTTTAAATCCCAAATTGGAAAAATTTTTTGAGTTGTGTACATATTTTTTTTTCTTTTTCCCCTGCAAAAATCCCAAAATTTTTCCGGTTTTAAAAAAGAATTTGTTTCACCCAACATTTTTAATGAAATCATTCGGAACCTTTATCAAATTTTTCCCCGTTTTTTTTGCCTTTCTAAAAAACCCCAAAGTCCCATATGTTAAAAACTGGATTTGTTTTAAAAAAGTTTTAAAAAAATAAAATCAATGAAATTTTTTAAATGACTTTTTACCCCCCCCTTTTTTTGGTTTTAACCCCTTAAAAAAAAAATTTGGTTTTAAAGTTCCAAATTTTCCCTTGTTAAATTTTAAATTTTTCCCCCTTTTAAAAGGCCGAATTTTAAAAATTTTACATTTATTCTAAATTAATTTTATCCCGTTTTTTTTTCTTTTTTTCTATTTTGAACCCACCCCAAATTGGGGAAAAAAGGGGGGAAAAGGAAAAAAATATTATAAGAAATAAAAATTTTCCCCCTTCCCCATTTTGATTTTCAACCTTTAACATTGAGTGAGAGAGAGAGAGAGAGAGGGGAGAGAGAGAAGAGAGAGAGAGAGGGGAGAGAAGAGAGAGACAGAGACAGAGAGAGAGAGAGAGACAGACAGACAGATGTGGGGGGAGGGGGGAGAGAAGGGGGTTACGCGACAGGGAATGTAAAGGCAAAAAAGCAGGAGAGAAAGTGGGGGGGGGGGGGGGGGGGAACGGGGTTGGCCGATAAGGAATAAGAAGGGACAAAGGGAGAAGCGAGAGAGACCGAGAGAGAGAGGAGAGAGAGAGAGAGGAGAGAGAGAGAGAGAGAGACAGAGACAGAAAGAGAGAGACAGAGAATATAGACAGACAGACAGACAGGCAGGGGGTAAGGAGAAGGGGATTGGGCGACAAGGATCTGAAGAGACAGATGCAGGAGAAGAGGAGGAGTGAGAGAGAGAGGGGGAGAGAGAGAGAGGGGAGAGAAGAGAGGAGAGAGAGTGAGAGAGGGGGGGGGAGGAGAGAGAGAGAGAGAGAGAGAGAGAGAGAGAGAGAGACACGCACACACACACACACAGACACACACAGACGCACACACACACACACACACACACACAACCCACACACACACCCCACCACGCGCGCGCGCGCGCGCGCACGCACGCACGCACGCACGCACGCACGCGCGCGCGCGCACGCACGCGCACGCGCGCGCACGCACGCACGCACGCACGCACGCACGCACGCACCCCAGCACGCACACACACACACACACACACACACACACACACACAAGCAGATATCGATAAACTTACTGAATGGACAAACTAAAACCATATGTCTTTAAATCTATTAAAACCCAAGTGCATGTACCTGTCTACAAGACAAAAACGACAAAAAATGAATTCAAATTTTCAGCCTTTACTCATATCCAACAATAAGGTTGAGGAAGTCAGTTCACACAAAATACTAGGTGTCATTACTGACAAAGATTTATCTTGGACTGAACACATACTATTCTTAGCAAAACGCCTTTCCAAAAAAATATTTCAGTTGTCCGGATAAAAAATTTCCTCGATGGCACTCTCGAAAACTTTTTTTTCTGTGCACATATTTTGTCTTTGATTGATTATGCATCAACCCTTTGGGACAACTGTAGTGGACATAGTTTAAAATTAATTCATCGTCTGTACAAACGAGCATTGAAACTGTATTGTTAAAATCGAGCTCCCTAACTGATGAAGATTACAAACAACTCAAAATATTAACCTTCCGAACAGACTTTTTCAATAAACCCTTTGTATGCATAACGTTATTAATGGAACAGCTCCCCAAAGGATTACAGAAACATTTAGAGTCAATTGCCCTAGACATAATCATTTATTGTCCATTCTAGACCACGCAACAATTTTACAAATCCAGTTTTGTTATTCAGGTGGAATCTGTGATTAAACTCAAAAACCCTTAAAAATCAAAAATAAAACACGTTAAGAAAAAATTGAAAGATTATCTCATGAATCGTTAACCACATATGATACTGAAAAATGTCATCCTGTGCAGAAAAGAAATACATAGGGCGGCAATGAGCATTGATACTTTTACGTGATGGAAGTGAGTGGTTATGGGAGGAGATGGGGGGGAAGACGGTATGCTTACTTTCTTTTGATGAAGGCATTGTACACGTTTTTTTTTTTTTCTCTTTCTTTTTTTTTCATAGATGGCTTGATGTAAAAAGCAGATATGTTGGTTGTTCAATGTTCCATCTCTAAAGGAATGTTTGGACTTTGAC
>CM031606.1:11982047-12060617 GCA_018398815.1 Conus ventricosus
ACAGGGTGGAAACTACAAAACTGCATCGATTATACGAAGCACGTACAACGTACGCACATCGCCAGAAATAACTTTATTTCTCACACATCCACACGACAGCCCACACACATTCAGATTCTTAAAGCTTTGTACGTGGGTAGTGAAAGGGCGAGAGAAAGAGTGAACGAGAGTAGTTATACTCATTTATTGTCTCGTTTTGTGTTGTAAGAACTTCTACTCATTTGCATATTCATCGTCCTCCTCATAATCATATCACAAACACATCATCCATCCACATGTTGTTCATTTCATATCAATAAATTTATTTCAAACTTTACTCATTGCTTGTGGGTGTCTCCGAGCTGAGAGGAGAAGATTTGTGGGTGTACACCACATCACACCATAACGCCACGCATCCCCACAGATTGTGCAACACAGATCATCTGGCTGGATGAGACTAACTTTAACCTGTTCATCCATAGGAGGACAGGATGGTCCAAGGTCGGACACCAAGCTGTGGTACGCTGCCATCCAGCAGAGGACCAAACATTCATTTGATTGGAGCCATGTCCACCAATGGAGTTATCAAGATGGAGACACGCCGAGGGTCGTTCAGATGGCAGGACATTAATTCAATGTCAGTCAATTCCGCATTTGTGTAGTAAGAACATTAAGTGAATGAACAGTGACTTCCCTTTGTAGAATGGAGAGTGACGTCCCCTGAGGAAAAACCAACGGACGGCGAGATGTCAAAGTGACAAACTGTCATGGACTCGAGCCCTACAGTTTATTACTGATACTCTCACACATATTAGATGGTGTCAGAGCTTCAAATTAGTTTAATTGAGACACCAGAACGTAAGTATATCGATCGCAAACAACGTTTGTACCGATCAACTGTGCTTAGTCGAGATCATCATGGAAACCAGCTACTGTGACCAAACTTGACAAAACACCCCGATCGTATCATGTTCAGACATCAGATGGACATACATACAGAAGAGATCGTCGTTTACTGCGACTGAATCGAATATCACCAACCACTGAAGCCCGGCCCCAGCAAACGTGGTACACAACCAACGAATTCCATCCGGAACAAGAGCAACCTGCAGAACCAGCTGAAGATGGATCCAAGCCAGGACAACTAGGCGTCATGGACTCTTCACGTGACGAAGTCTACAAAAACAAAAAGTGGTCGACCAGTGAAAACACCAAAGAGACTGAACTTGTCATATCAAACTGTGTTTCAAAAGAAAGGGAGATGTACGTTCAGTGTCAGTCAATTACCGCATTTGTGTGATAAGAACATTAAATGAATCAACAGTGACTTCCCTTTGTGGAATGGAGAGTGACGTCCCCTGAGGAAAAAACCAACGGACGCCGAGATGTCAAAGTCACAGACTTTCATGGACTCTACAATTTATTACTGATACTCTCACACATATTAGAGTTCAGATGGTAGGACATTAATGATTGCGTTTCAGGCATGTTTGAGCATATGCAGCAAATGGTTTCCAGCTTGAAGACGTTGTTGTTGACGTCGACAACACACCCAGCCACAGCCAGCTTCAAAACCGTCTTTGAGGACAGCCAGCTACTCTCCTCCGGCTTAGGCCATACAGCCCCATGCTGAATCCCATCGAATCGATTGGTCTAAAGTCAAGGCTCATGTGAAAGGTGCAATCCAGGTTCCAGAAGTGGAACGACCTCGTCTGCAGGAATAGCGTTTGGCACAACTTGGAAAGTATGATCAACGAAGCAGCTCAGGTGGTTACTGCAGGCGGACTGGGCATGAGCAGTTCAGCATGCTTCGTCATCTTTGAAGCAGCTCTCAGTTTGATTGACATGGAAGTTGGATTTTGAACAATTTTAGTGTCATTTTTTTAAATTTGCTGTTCACACCCTCTCTTCACTTTGACTGACATGACCATAGACTGTGGGGATTATCGTGGGTCTCCCTTCTAGCATGAAGTTTGTTTACATGCAGTTTGGTGTTCAGTCAACTGTTTACTTTTTACAACTGAATTAAAGAGTTGAAAAAGTTTTAAAACACTGCTCTGCAGAATGAAAAGGCAAAGGATGTGCCATCACGCATGGCGTATGCTTGTTTCGCACGTAACTGTGCTGGCTGTGTAAGAGTGCATGCACATGCGCATGGATGGGTTAGATTGAGGCTACATGTAGAAAGGGGACTACAGACTAAAAATTGTTATGATTCACTTTTCAAAAGTGTTCCAACAGTCGTCTTGATTAACAACGGACCAATGTACCAATTTGTGTGTTATTACGTTGACTGGTTTGACAGATACATGGAAAACGGTGTTTTCTGAGACAGTTAACGACTGTTTCAATGGTTATTTTTGAATATTTTTGAAAAGTACCTATGAAATATCATTAGTTTGTAATGGTCCTACTCACCAAATTTCAAGAAAATCGGCCCCGTCATTCAAAAAGCCGTTAATGACCGTTTTTAACGGTTTTTTCTGTTAAGATTCCTGTTCCAAAGTGTTCCAACGGATGTCTTGACTGGCAAAGGAATATTATTGAGAGTTCTCAATGTGTTATTTACCGTGTGACGTCTTATTCATTTCTTGACGTCATTGAATATTTGACAATATTCATGACGTCTTTAGTGTCCAGTTCTGCAGTAATTCCATTGCTAAGCCAATAACCAAGATTGTTGGCAGACATGTTGACCACTTGTGTTTTCATTGCTTGAGTTCAATAAAACAATTGCTCGGCAAAGAGTGTCCATCTTATTTATGAAAACACAGTGACTTGCCGGATCAAGATGAGCACCATACGCTGCCTGCTCCTGATTGTGACGTGGCGTGGCCCACCAGCACTCCAACGAAGTGCTGACACGCTGATTGACATCCACAACGTTACAACCCATTAGGCCCAGGTACTTGCACCCAACCTGACTGGAGCAGCCAAGGCAGAAAAGGTCAGACGTCCAGTAATATCTGCTCTGGTACGAATGAAGAATGGCTCTTACTTCGAGCAGAGATGGTCAGACTACAACAAGCAACACGTCTCACAAGTTCTGACATTGTCTACCAACTACTTGAATGTTGCGATGAAAATCTCCAAAGACCTGACAAGAACTTTTGGCAACCTCGCCACCAGCAACGAAGAGACTCTCCTTGCCAACATCAAAACACTGGCAGTCCGTAAAGAGAGTGTCATGGTGTCTCGCGTACAACTGCAACAGATGCGCCAAGATCGAGACGAACCCGTACGAGCCTTTGCTGCCCGTCTCAGAGGCCAGGCGGTAGTGTGCAACTTCAAAATTAAATGCTCTTGCGATGCCCTGGTTGACTATAGTGACGTAATGATCCGTGATGTCCTCATCGAGGCATTGGCGATGAAGAAATCAGGCTTGACATTCTTGGTGAATCACAGTAGGATATGTCACTTGAAGCAGCGATACGGTATGTTGAAGCAAAAGAGAGTGGCAAACGATCAGCTGGACATCTCCTTGAGGGTGCCGCTTATACAACTGCAGCTTCTACCAGCTCATACAGGCGTCAGGAGAGAGGACGACTGCTCAGCCAAACACGTGAGGCGAGAAGTATCCCGCCCCCTGCACCACTGTGGAAAGACAGGCCATGGGCACAGTAGGCAGGACGACTGAAGAAATGCAAGACATACAACCACAAATGTTCCAAATGTGGCATACTCCACTTACAGGAGTGTTTGTCGCCAGCCCCCTCAACAAGCCAGGGTGCCACACAGTTGATGCACCTCAAGCACTGGACGATACCACCGTCATTTTTGATAGTTTGTGCAGCACAACTAATGACATTGCATCAACACATACCCACGCCGTCACCCTTGAACATCATGTTACAGTGAGTTCTGTCAGATGTGGGAGAGGACGTGCATCTGATCCTCAGCCTTTTATTGAAGTCCTTATCAAAGGCATACCCTCTGATGCCCAGTCACTTGGCTTCCACAAATCCCTCTCTAGGCCTACCAAAACAATCTCCTACCAGCAATAGCTGACACAGGATGCCAATCTTGTCTAGCTAGAACAAGCTCCTCCCTAAGCTGGGATTGAATAGACACAACCTCATTCCTGTCACCATGAAATGACGACCGCCAACAGAGGTGCCATTGACTCATAGGGGGTCCTTGTCCTCCGAATCTCAGGGACTTCTCCCTCAAAGGCCACCCTTGAGACACACCAAGTGGTTTACTTCATCACATCTACTGACAGACTCTTCCTATCCAAGCAAGCCTGCATTGCCCTTGGCATGATCTTGCATAAATTCCCAACCATTGGTGAGAACAGCAATATACACAGCAGCAACGATAAGCACCACCCACCACGTCAACCCCAAACAGATGGCACAGTTCACGCCGAAGAGAAATGTACATGTCCTCAACGCCAGCCTCCACAACCTCCCCAACATCCCTCCCATGCCAGCAATGGAGGAGGAGCAGGGATAAGTTGGAAAAGTGGCTGCTTGATTACTACAAATCAAGCTCATTCAACACCTGTGAGCACCAACCACTTCCCATGATGTCTAGCCCACCCATCCGACTCATGGTCGACCCTGATGCCTGGCCCATTGCTCACCATACACCCATCCCAGTCCTGTACACTGGCAAGATGATGTCAAAGCGGGTCTAGACCAAGATGTACGACTCAGTGTGTGATCGAGCCTGTTCCCATTGGCACACCCTGTACCTGGTGCCACAAGATGGTATGTGTGCCCCAAAAGTCAGGCAAACTAGACGGATGGTGATCTACAGCCACTCAATCATTATGCTACTCGAGAGACACATCACACCCAGTCACCCTTTCATCAGGCTTGCATAGTGCCACCTCACACGCGCAAAACTGTCTTCGATGCGTGGAACGGATACTACAGCATCGCCCTTGATGAACAGGACTGCCACCTCACGACATTCATCACCCCATGGGGACGATATCGATATCTTGTCGCTCCACAGGGATACATCGCTTCGGGGATGGCTACAGCGCCGATTCGATGAAATTGTCGCTGACATTCCTCAGAAGAAAAAGTGTATCAACGACACCCTCTTGTAGTCTGACACAATTGAGGACGCATTCTTCCAGCAGTCGAGTGGCTTGACATCTGCGGCCGGAACAGTATTGTTTTGAACCCTTCCAAATTCAAGTTTGCGAAAAACCACAGTTGAGTTTTGCTGGCTTCGAAATAACGCCAACCACCGTATGCCCCTGCGCCCACACGGCCATTCAAAACTTTCCCACACCACAGAACATCACTGACGTCCGCAGCCGGTTTGGCTGATCAACCAGGTCTCTTGCGCATTTGCCTCCGCGGAACGAATGCTACCATTTCGTGACCTCTTGAAGCCTGGAACTCGATTCAAATGGACAGACCATTTGTGTGATGCTGCGTTAGAGTGACAGCGGTCCTACACACAAATTTCAGGAAAATCAGTTAAGCATTTCGGAGCCTATTTGTCACACACAAACACACATCTCTCTCGTTCTTTCTTTAATTTTTTTTCTCTTTCTCTTCCTCTCTCTCACTCTCTCGTTTGTTCTGAAATACATTTAACCTTTTCTGAAATACAATTAACCATTTCTGAAATACAATTTATCTTTTCTGAAATACAGTTAACCTTTTCTGAAAACATTTCACGCTTTTGAAATACACTAAACCCTTTCTGAAGTACAATTTACATTTCTGAAGTACAATTATCCATTCCTGAAATACAATTACGCTTCGGAAATACAATTAACCATTTCTGAAATACAATTCACGCTTCTGAATACAATTAACCATTTCTGAAATAAATGTGGAAATGGCATGGGTGGGAGTGAACATTTTTGGTTTTACTGAAAAAAAAAATATGGGGCCGGGGTCGGGGCCGCCCATGCCCTGGTGGGGTCCAGGGGCAAAGCCCGGTGGGGGGTCTGTGGGCGAAGCCCCCAGCCGCTGACGAAATCCACAATTTCAAGGTGTGTTTGTGGCATTTCCTGGGAGATGTTTACAGTTATCTGAGTTCTTTGCAGTGGTGTGTGTGAAACACATAAGAATGCATACTTCTCGTATAGTTGAAAAAAAAAGAAAAAAAGAAAGATAAAACAACTAAAATACAAAAAAAAATAGATTATCATAAAGTACCCTACTCACCATTCTTATGGAGAGTACAGGTATGGCAACACTTGAACAGCAGGTTCAGCAAAACAGTATCCAATGGAGTAAGGCAGTCCTAAGGCCCCAGCTGTACACTTACAAAGTTCAGGTTGAGCAAAAAAAACAGTAGCGTGAGCATACAAGGGGTTTAGGGATAACAGACGTCTTATACTATAGGCCCCAGCAATGCACTTTGGAGAACTGGGTGAAGCAAAAGCAGCAGAGTGAGTATCCTAAGGAGTTTGAAGACAGTCCACCCAAGAAAGCAAGCTTGAAGACGTTACCTATCAAAATGAATTTATTAAAAGCCAGTCCATTTTTGTCCACACCTATCCACATCCCATATGGTCTTAGCTAAAATCTGATATAAAATATACATTGACAATCCATATTACATACTACAGCATTTACTGAACTCTCTTCAGTGTCTTGGTTTTTGCAAAGAACTCGTGGATTTGTGACTGGCCACACTTTCTTTTGAGCTGCTGGTTTCTGTCTGTTTGACTTTAGGAAGGCAAACCACAAAATGATTTGGCCAGTCGTTCGAGGCTTGGGGTGTCTGCTGCAAGTTTCTGACAGAAGGCGACAAGCTCTGGAGCCAAAGACAGCGGTAGGCAATGCTCGGCCAAAAAAGCACAATGAAACATTTCCACGCTTTGAAATACACTAAACCCTTTCTGAAGTACAATTTACATTTCTGAAGTACAATTACGCTTCGGAAATACATTAACCATTTCTGAAATACAATTCACGCTTCTGAAATACAATTAACCATTTCTGAAATAAATGTGGGAAATGGTTGTAGAAGAGTGTGGTCTGAAAGCCAAGCTGTCGAAGCGTTACTTCGCATTCAAATCTTTGCACTTTCTGGGACATGAAGTTGCCGATGGTGCCATCCAACCCAAAGATGACAAGCTGGACAAAATCAACAAGCTTCTCCGCGAGGACCAAGAAATAGTTGAGAGTTTTTCTTGGTGTGGCCTGTTACTACAGAAAACTCATTCCAAATTTCGCCACTGCATCTTTGCTCTTGATGGATAAGACCAAGAAAGGCCAACCCCAAAACGTTCATTGGGACGAGGAATGCGAGAGGGCATTCACGTCCCTGAAAAGGAAACTGTGCAAAAAAACAGTGATTGTCATGCCTGACAGGGCCAGGCAGTACATGTTGAGGACAGATACATCGTAGAGAGATCGAGCTGTTCTCATGCAAGATCAAGGTATTGGACTGCAACCTATTGCCTATGTCAGTAAAAGTTGTTTCTGCTGAGACGCGCTATGCCACGACAGAAACAGATTGTTTAGCTATTGCGTGGGGGATCCGGAGTTCAAACCGTACCTGTTTGGGATGAACGTTTGGGAACAGACCATCAACGCTCCAGTACCTGAGGTAGATGCCATGCAGAAATTAGGCGTCATAGAACCCACTGTTCTCCATACAACGCGCCTGTGGTTTTGGTCCAGAAAAAAAGATGGATCAAACCAGCACTGTATCGATTACAGGAGGTTGAACCAAGCAACCACATTCGATACTGAACCCATGCCAGATGTCGCGTTCATACGGCGATAGATAGTTTCTGCTAAGATACGTACCGATTCGCTTCACGTAGTTTTAGAATTATTTGTGATGTCGTCATTCGACTTTGACGTCACATTCCGATTGCAAGCGCGATTTCGTCACCGCCATGGTTGTTTTACTTGCCTGGGTAGTTTAAGCAGAAGATCGAAACCTGCTTCTCCATTCAATGATGCAACTGTGTACAAGTAACTAGGTTATGCAGTTGTCAGTTGGAGAATCACAGGGACTTCGACTATCGTAGACTGTGGGACGCTTGTATTGAGCGTCTGAGGTAAACAGTAGTTTTGGGTTTATTTAACCAGGTAGTTGATGTGCATGTTGACGTGGACATGATCGAGAGTCGTTTACATTGGTTTAGTGTTGTTTGCAGGCTTTTGGGTTAGAAAGGCGAGAGACTGCCTGCCTAGGCCTGCCGTTCGTCTTCATCGATTCATATTATTTTTTCCATTTCTCTTTTAGGTGCTGGAGAGAGCGATGGGAAGCACAGTAGGGCTGTATTGTTATTGTAAAATGCGTGTGTGTGTGGATAGAGAACTGTTCACATATGATTTTTCATGATAATTCAAAAAGGGGGGTAAAATTGGGTGTGTGCAGGCTTTGCTTTTATTCCTTTCTTCTCTTGGTACTTCCTTTGCCTTGGATCTATATGAACGTGTCTTTCTTCTTCGTCTTATTGCATCTGTACTGTAACTGACTTTATCACTTCGTCCCTATTAACTGGACATCATTCTCGACGTCGATTGCTGTTACTGTAAGCTGACCGAGTACATCTCGTCATCGAAAAGGAATTATATTGGCAAGTGAACGCATTTACTTTGTTGTTGTTTTTTTTTACTTTTCTCATCGAACTCCAAAGGACGGTGCAACCTGTTGGAGAACCTTAGTCTATTATTTATTCAAGCTCAGGAACTTTCGTTATTCGCCAAGTCACCACAAGCAAGTAGTTGTTTTCAATATTTCAGTTGATTTATGAAACCGTGATATTCTTGGACAGTGTGTTGATGTGAACAGCCGTTTTTCTTGGATTGGTGTGCTGATGTGAACATGCGGGGTGATATTCTTGGACGGTGTGTTGAAGTGAATTAGCTGTGATATTTCTTGGACGGTGGGTTGATGTGAACAGCCGTGATGTTCTTGGACGGTGTGTTGATGTGAACCACAGTGATTATTTTATTATTTTAATTGAAAAGACATCTGCAATGTGTCTGGTAAACACGTCAAGAGGCTACAGGGGTGAGCAGACTTGAATCCAGAAAGCTGCTATCGTGATTAGTATCGAAGCACTGTACAACGGTACTCGACGAGTCGCCAGATAAGTGAACTTTATTTTCTCACACATCCACCACGACAGCCCACACACATTCAGATTCTTAAAGCTTTGTACGTGGCGAGTGAAAGGCGAGAGAAAGAGTGAACGAGAGTAGTTATATTCATTTATTGTCTCGTTTTGTGTTGTAAGAATGTGTACTCATTTGCATATTCATCCTCCTCATCATAATCATATCACAAACACATCATCCATCCACATGTTGTTCATTTCATATCAATAATTTATTTCAAACTTTACTCATTGCTTGTGGGTGTCTCGAGCTGAGAGGAGAAGATTTGTGGGTGTACACCACATCACACCATAACGCCACGCATCCCCACAGATTGTGCGACACAGATCCTCTGGCTGGATGAGATTAACTTTAACCTGTTCATCCATAGGAGGACAGGATGGTCCAAGGTCGGACACCAAGCTGTGGTGACGCTGCCATCCAGCAGAGGACCAAACATTCATTTGATCGGAGCCATGTCCACCAATGGAGTTATCAAGATGGAGACACGCCGAGGGTCGTTCAGATGGCAGGACATTATTCAATGTCAGTCAATTCCGCATTTGTTAGTAAGAACATTAAGTGAATGAACAGTGACTTCCCTTTGTAGAATGTAGAGTGACGTCCCCTGAGGAAAAACCAACGGACGGCGAGATGTCAAAGTGACAAACTGTCATGGACTCGAGCCCTACAGTTTATTACTGATACTCTGACACATATTAGATGGTGTCAGAAGCACCAAATTAGTTTAATTGAGACCCCAGAACGAAAGTATATCGATCGCAAACAAAGTTTGTACCGATCAACTGTGCTTAGTCGAGATCATCATGGAAACCAGTACTGTGACCAAACTTGACAAAACACCCCGATCGTATCATGTTCAGACATCAGATGGACATACATACAGAAGAGATCGTCGTTTACTGTGACTGAATCAAATATCACCAACCACTGAAGCCCGGCCCCAGCAAACGTAGTACACAACCAACGAATTCAATCCGGAACAAGAGCAACCTGCAGAACCAGCTGAAGATGGATCCAAGCCAGGACAACTAGGCGTCATGGACTCTTCACGTGACGAAGTCTACAAAACAAAAAGTGGTCGACCAGTGAAAACACCAAAGAGACTGAACTTGTCATATCAAACTGTGTTTCAAAAGAAAGGGAGATGTAACATTCAGTGTCAGTCAATACCGCATTTGTGTGATAAGAACATTAAATGAATCAACAGTGACGTCCCTTGGTGGAATGGAGAGTGACGTCCCCTGAGGAAAAACCCAACGGACGCCGAGATGTCAAAGTCACAGACTTTCATGGACTCTACAATTTATTACTGATACTCTCACACATATTAGAGTTCAGATGGTAGGACATTAATGATTGCGTTTCAGGCATGTTTGAGCATATGAAAGCAAATGGTTTCCAGCTTTGAAGACGTTGTTGTTGAACGTCGACAACACACCCAGCCACAGCCAGCTTCAAACCGTCTTTGAGGACAGCCCAGCTACTCTCCTCCGGCTTGGGCCATACAGCCCCATGCTGAATCCCATCGAATCGATCTGGTCTAAAGTCAAGGCTCATGTGAAAGGTGCAATCCAGGTTCCAGAAGTGGAACGACCTCGTCTGCAGGAATAGCGTTTGGCAAACTTGGAAAGTATGATCAACGAAGCAGCTCAGGTGGTTACTGCAGGCGACTGGGCATGAGCAGTTCAGCATGCTTCGTCATTCTTTGAAGCAGCTCTCAGTTTGATTGACATGGAAGTTGGATTTTGAACAATTTTAGTGTCATTTTTTAAATTTGCTGTTCAAACCCTCTCTTCATTTTGACTGACATGACCATAGACTGGGGGGATTAATCGTGGGTCTCCCTTCAGCATGAAGTTTGTTTACATGCAGTTTAGTGTTCAGTCAACTGTTTACTTTTTTACAAACTGAATTAAGAGTTGAAAAAGTTTTAAAACACTGCTCTGCAGAATGAAAAGGGAAAGGATGTGCCATCACGCATGCGTATGCTTGTTTCGCACGTAAACTGTGCCTGGCTGTGTAAGAGTGCATGCACATGCGCATGGATGGGTTAGATTGAGGCTACATGTAGAAAGGGGACTACAGACTAAAATTGTTATGATTCACTTTTCAAAAGTGTTCCAAACAGTCGTCTTGATTAACACGGACCAATGTACCAATTTGTGTGTTATTACGTTGACTGGTTTGACAGATACATGGAAAACAGTGTTTTTCTGAGACAGTTAACGACTGTTTCAATGGTTATTTTTGAATATTTTTGAAAAGTACCCTATGAAAATCATTAGTTTGTAATGGTCCTACTCACCAAATTTCAAGAAAATCGGCCCAGTCATTCCAAAAACCGTTAATGACCGTTTTTAACGGTTTTTCTGTTAAGATTCCTGTTCCAAAAGTGTTCCAACGGATGTCTTGACTGGCAAAGGAATATTATTTGAGAGTTCTCAATGTGTTATTTACCGTGTGACGTCTTATTCATTTCTTGACGTCATTGAATATTTGACAATATTCATGACGTCTTTAGTGTCCAGTTCTGCAGTAATTGCATTGCTAAGCCAATAACCAAGATTGTTGGCAGACATGTTGACCACTTGTGTTTTCATTGCTTGAGTTCAATAAAACAATTGCTCGGCAAAGAGTGTCCCACTTATTTATGAAAACACAGTGACTTGCCGGATCAAGATGAGCACCATACGCTGCCCTGCTCCTGATTGTGACGTGGCGTGGCCCCCAGCACTCCAACCAAAGTGCTGACACGCCTGATTGACATCCACAACGTTACAACCCATTAGGCCCAGGTACTTGCACCCAACCTGACTGGAGCAGCCAAGGCAGAAAGGTCAGACGTCCAGTAATATCTGCATATGGTACGAATGAAGAATGGGCTTACTTCGAGCAGAGATGGTCAGACTACAAACAAGCAACACGTCTCACAAGTTCTGACATTGTCTTCCAACTACTTGAATGTTGCGATGAAAATCTCCAAAGACCTGACAAGAACTTTGGCAACCTCGCCACCAGCAACGAAGAGACTCTCCTTGCCAACATCAAAACACTGGCAGTCCGTAAAGAGAGTGTCATGGTGTCTCGCGTACAACTGCAACAGATGCGCCAAGATCGAGACGAACCCGTACGAGCCTTTGCTGCCCGTGTCAGAGGCCGGGCGGGAGTGTGCAACTTCAAAATTAAATGCTCTTGCGATGCCCTGGTTGACTATAGTGACGTAATGATCCGTGATGTCCTCATCTGAGGCATTGGCGATGAAGAAATCAGGCTTGACATTCTTGGTGAATCACAGTAGGATATGTCACTTGAAGCAGCGATACGGTATGTTGAAGCAAAGAGAGTGGCAAACGATCAGCTGGACATCTCCTTCAGGGTGCCGCTTATACAACCTGCAGCTTCTACCAGCTCATACAGGCGTCAGGAGAGAGGACGACTGCTCAGCCAAACACGTGAGGCGAGAAGTATCCCGCCCCGTTGCACCCACTGTGGAAAGACAGGCCATGGGCACAGTAGGCAGGAACGACTGAAGAAATGCAAGACATACAACCACAAATGTTCCAATGTGGCATACTCCACCATTACAGGAGTGTTTGTCGCCAGCCCCTCAACAAGCCAGGAGTGCCACACAGTCTGATGCACCTCAAGCACTGGACGATACCACTGTCATTTTTGATAGTTTGTGTAGCACAACTAATGACATTGCATCAACACATACCCACGCCGTCACCCTTGAACATCATGTCTACAGTGAGTTCTGTCAGATGTGGGAGAGACGTGCATCTGATCCTCAGCCTTTTATTGAAGTCCTGATCAAAGGCATACCTCTGATGCCCAGTCACTTGGCTTCCACAAATCCCTCTCTAGGCCTACCAAAACAATCTCCTACCCAGCAATGGCTGACACAGGATGCCAATCTTGTCTAGCTGGAACAAAGCTCCTCACTAAGCTGGGATTGAATAGACACAACCTCATTTCTGTCACCATGAAAATGACGACCGCCAACAGAGGTGCCATTGACATCATAGGGGTCCTTGTCCTCCGAATCTCAGGGACTTCTCCCTCAAAGGCCACCCTTGAGACACACCAAGTGGTTTACTTCATCACATCTACTGACAGACTTCCTATCCAAGCAAGCCTGCATTGCCATTGGCATGATCTTGCATAAATTCCCAACCATTGGTGAGAACAGCAATATACACAGCAGCAACGATAAGCCACCCCCCACCACGTCAACCCCCAAACCAGATGGCACAGTTCACGCCGAAGAGAAATGTACATGTCCTCAACGCCAGCTCCACCACCTCCCCAACATCCCTCCCATGCCCAGCAATGGAGGAGAGCAGGGGATAAGTTGGAAAAGTGGCTGCTTGATTACTACAAATCAAGCTCATTCAACACCTGTGAGCACCAACCACTTCCCATGATGTCTAGCCCACCCATCCGACTCATGGTCGACCCTGATGCCTGGCCCATTGCTCACCATACACCCATCCCAGTCCCTGTACACTGGCAAGATGATGTCAAAGCGGGTCTAGACCAAGATGTACGACTCAGTGTGATCGAGCCTGTTCCCATTGGCACACCTGTTACCTGGTGCCACAAGATGGTAGTGTGCCCCCAAAAGTCAGGCAAACCTAGATGGATGGTTGATCTACAGCCACGCAATCATTATGCTACTCGAGAGACACATCACACCCAGTCACCCTTTCATCAGGCTCGCATAGTGCCACCTCACACGCGCAAAACTGTCTTCGATGCGTGGAACGGGTACCACAGCATCGCCCTTGATGAACAGGACTGCACCTCACGACATTCATCACCCATGGGGACGTTTATCGATATCTTGTCGCTCCACAGGGATACATCGCTTCCGGGATGGCTACAGCCGCCGATTCGATGAAATGTTGCTGACATTCCTCAGAAGACAAAGTGTATCAACGACACCCTATGTGGTCTGACACAATTGAGGACGCATTCTTCCAGGCAGTCGAGTGGCTTGACATCTGGGGCCGGAACAGTATTGTTTTAAACCCCTTTCCCAAAATTTTCAAGTTTGCGAAAACCACAGTTGAGTTTGCTGGCTTCGAAATAACGCCAACCACCATATGCCCCTGCACCCACTACTCGAGGCCATTCAAAACTTTCCCACACCACAGAACATCACTGACGTCCGCAGCCGGTTTGGGCTGATCAACCAGGTCTCTTGCGCATTTGCCTCCGCGGAACGAATGCTACCATTTCGTGACCTCTTGAAGCCTGGAACTCGATTCAAATGGACAGACCATTTGTGTGATGCTGCGTTAGAGTGACAGCGGTCCTACACACCAAATTTCAGGAAAATCAGTTAAGCCATTTCGGAGCCTATTTGTCACACACAAACACACTTCTCTCTCGTTCTTTCTTTAATTTTTTTCTCTTTCTCTTCCTCTCTCTCACTCTCTCGTTTGTTCTGAAATACATTTAACCTTTTCTGAAATACAATTACCATTTCTGAAATACAATTTATCTATTCTGAAATACAGTTAACCTTTTCTGAAAACATTTCACGCTTTTGAAATACACTAAACCCTTTCTGAAGTACAATTTACATTTCTGAAGTACAATTATCCATGAAATACAATTAACGCTTCGGAAATACAATTAACCATTTCTGAAATACAATTCACGCTTCTGAAATACAATTAACCATTTCTGAAATAAATGTGGAAATGGTGTAGAAGAGTGTGGTCTGAAAGCCAAGCCGTCGAAGCGTTACTTCGCATTCAAATCTTTGCACTTTCTGGGACATGAAGTTGCCGATGGTGCCATCCAACCCAAAGATGACAAGCTGGACAAAATCAACAAAGCTTCTCCGCCGAGGACCAAGAAATAGTTGAGAGTTTTTTTGGTGTGGCCTGTTACTACAGAAAACTCATTCCAAATTTCGCCACAGCATCTTTGCTCTTGATGGATAAGACCAAGAAAGGGCAACCCCAAAACGTTCATTGGGACGAGGAATGCAAGAGGGCATTCACGTCCCTGAAAAGGAAACTGTGCAAAAAAAACAGTGATTGTCATGCCTGACAGGGCCAGACAGTACATGTTGAGGACAGATACATCGATAGAGAGATCGATGCTGTTCTCATGCAAGATCAAGGTATTGGACTGCAACCTATTGCCTATGTCAGTAAAAAGTTGTTTCCTGCTGAGACGCGCTATGCCACGACAGAAAAAGATTGTTTAGCTATTGCGTGGGGGATCCGGAAGTTCAAACCGTACCTGTTTGGGATGAACGTTTGGGAAACAGACCATCAACCGCTCCAGTACCTGAGAAAATCCAGAACTGAGGACGGAAGGTTGATGAGGTGGGCCATACAGTCCAGCAATACCAATTCACAGTGAAAGTGATTCCGGTAAAGAGAATGTAGGTGCAGACTACCAGAGTTGTGCCGTTGCCACCCATGAGTGACCTCCTGGCTGCGCCTGGAGGATTGTTAATCACAACGCTGTCATTCTGATAATGATGTGAGCTGAATCGTGTATAACACTGTATATGTAACTTTGAACTGAAATGACCTGTTTGTTCTTGAGAAGGGGTGTGTGTAACGTTATACATTTGGGTGATTCGACACCCGTGTTGTAGTGCATACATTTCTCTATTAGGACCACTGTTTTATAGCAGGCGATGTTTTCTTTTTGTCTTGATTGCTTGGTATCGTAAGTCTTCAAATAGGTAATCATTCTGGGAGAATTGACTTCCAACATGTGACGTTGGGAGGTGCCTCACTGAGGAAGGCTCCGTGAATCTACATTCTGGGCTCCTCTGTGCTACGGTTCTGTTACAGAAACTTTTCATCAGTGAAAAAACTATTGGACAAATGGGAGTTCATCGGCGGAAAATAAGCTAAGATTTCTCCCCTATTTCGTTGTGGACTATCCCTTTCATCTGTCTGTATTCGTCCCTTCATTTTTCCTTCTGTCTATCCTTTCTCTTACTTATTTATATTCGTGATTACATTAGTCTGTGTTAATGTTTCTCCGTTCTAGGTGTGTGCCTCATTAATTTGATTTAACGTTAGTTGTTCTTTCTTTGATTCTGCAAAAAAGAGGTGCGCATGTGTGTGGTTGTGGGAATGGACTTACAACATCCGTTTATCTTTGCTATTAGGTTTATCTAGTAATCCGCATATCATCACACGCAGGTATGCACGTTCGCACATGTGCCTGGCAACATCTTAAGATAAAAAAACGTCACAGTGCTCATTGACGAAGGTGATGAGGACACTCCTGGAGCCTCAAGTAGGCAGTTACCCATGCCTGGGTTGGAATGCAAAGAAGGCCGGGGGACGTCACATTTCTGCAATTTTCCGCCATCCTGGCGAGAAGCTCTCCAACACATGTGTGAAGACACGAATCCGTACTATCAGACCTGCCAGGCACCACTGATTTGGCTCAGTGCAACATTCGTTAAGTTCGCAGAAGTTCCAGGACAGATAATGTTTTTGTCTTTCCGTATCAGATGTTCTAGGTAAGGATCTCTTTGTCTTCCTGTTCCAGAAGTTCCAGGACAGATGGTATCTTTCTGTTCCTTTTCCCAGAAGCACCATGACAGATGATGACCTTGTCTTCCCATTCCTATAAGTTCCAGGACAAATGATGTCCTTGTCTTCCTGTTCCCACGACATCAGGCACTGTGACTCTTTTTCAGTTTTTAAAACGAAACTAAAAACTCATCTTTTTACCCGGTCATACACAGATGTCAGTTTGTGTTAGTGCGTGTGTGCGAAGGTGAGCGTGAGTGGTTGTGCGTGTCTGCTTTCCCGTGTGTGCTGTACGTATTTCTTCCCGTGCCTGAGTATGCGGTTTGTGCGTGTGTGTGTGTGTGTGTGTGTGTGCGCGCGCGCGCGTGTGTGTGTGTGTGTGTGTGTGTGTGCGTGTTTTCGTTAGTCCTTGTATTGTAAAGCGCTTACAGCTAATCTAGGATTTGCGCTATAGAAATATTCATTATTATTATTATTATTAAAGTGAGACGCCTATCCAGGTTCGCCTATATCCCGATCCTCATTCCAAAATCACTATAATGGGGGAAGAGGTAGATGCCATGCAGAAATTAGGCGTCATAGAACCCACCTGTTCTCCATACAACGCGCCTGTGGTTTTGGTCCAGAAAAAATGATGGATCAAACCAGCACTGTATCGATTACAGGAGGTTGAACCAAGCAACCACATTCGATACTGAACCATGCCAGATGTCGCGTTCATACGGCGATAGATAGTTTCTGCTAAGAACGTACCGATTCGCTTCACGTAGTTTTAGAATATTTGTGATGTCGCCATTCGACTTTGACGTCACATTCCGATTGCAAGCGCGATTTCGTCACCGCCATGGTTGTTTTACTTGCCTGGGTAGTTTAAGCAGAAGATCGAAACCTGCTTCTCCATTCGATGATGCCAACTCGTGTACAAGTAACTAGGTTATGCAGTTGTCAGTTGGAGAATCACAGGGACTTCGACTATCGTAGACTGTGGACGCTTGTATTGAGCCGTCTGAGGTAAACAGTAGTTTTGGAGTTTATTTGAACATTTTCACATCTACCTGTTTGGAGCACAATTCACAATCTTCACTGACCACAAACCTCTTCTTGGCATTTTCAAGAGTCAGAAACCAGCAAGCGCACGCATTGAACGTTGGCGTCTGCGACTGATGCCATATGACATGGAACTCAAGTATCGTCCTGGACGAAATGATTTGAATCCTGCTGATTACGCAAGCCGTCATCCACAAGAAATTCCAAAACGAGAAAACGCTGTAGAACCATACATTAACTATGTATGCAACAACGCTGTGCCAAAGGCAATGAGTCTTCAAGAGGTACAGTCTGCAACACAGGATGACTCTGATCTGAAAAGACTGATGTGTGCAATAGAGACTGGAAGATGGGGAAAGGATCTGAATGACTACACCAAGTTCAAGATGAATTGGCTGTTTCCAACGGTGTTATCCTGCGGGGTCATCGATTGATCATTCCTCGTACTCTTCAACAGAAAGTTATTGACATTGCCCACTCTTCACATCAAGGAATTGTGAAAAAACAAAACAGCTGATCAGAGAAAAAGTATGGTTTCCGCAAATTGACAAGATGGTTGAAGAGACAGTAAAATCTTGTATCTCTTGTCAAGCATCAACACCCAATCCTGTTCGACGTGAACCTCTGAATATGACTCCACTACCCAGTGCTCCTTGGAGTGAAGTTGCTGTAGACTTTGTCGGTCCGTTTCCATCTGGAGACTATGTTTTTGGTAGTTGTTGATGAGTACAGCAGATACCCAGAAGTTGATATCATCAATTCAACATCTGCAAAGATGGTCATCCCTCATTTGGACATGATATTCTCCCGTCATGGCATCCCAGATGTGGTGAAGACTGACAATGGCCCTCCATTCGCCAGTTCTGATTTCAAGAACTTTGCAGAAACACATGGGTTTCACCATCGCAGAGTTACACCCTCTGGCCTGAAGCAAACGGTGAAGCCGAACGTTTTGTGCGTACTCTGAATAAAATGTTCGTGAATCCTCTGCACAAGGGAACAACTGGAAATCTCATCTTCCCAACTTTCTGCGACACTACAGAGCAACTCCTCATGTTTCAACGAAAATATCTCCACATGAAGCCCTCACAGGGAGGAAAGATGAAAGTAGGCTTACCTGAACTGGCCGAGCCAAATCCGATGCAGTCTGAGTCTATCCTCACCCAGTTGGCAAAGAACGATTCTCAGAGCAAAGAGAAGATGAAAACATATGCGGACAATAAACGTCGGACTACCCAAACCTTATGAATCCCGGAGACCAAGTTCTTGTTAAACAAACTCGCCGCAACAAAACTACGCCTCAGTACGACCCAAAACCTTATTTCTGTTGTGGAAAAGAAAGGAACAATGATAACTGCCCGACATGGATCATCTAAGATTGTCCGAAACTCTTCCTTCTTCAAGCCACTCCGAGGCCACATTCCTTCACCTCAAGAAGAAGAAGATGATGATTATGATTATTTCAGTCCTGTGCCCCAGACAAATCCAGTGTGTCCAGATCCTCCACAAAACCAATCCTACTCCCAAGCTCTTCCCACAAATCCCAGGGACTACAAAGACCATCCAGAAATCGAAAGGCCCTAAATACCTGAAAGACTTTATTGCGTAACTTGAAGTTTGAACATATAGACATTCCTGGACATACGTAAAATAAAATAAAAATGCACAGACAAGCACAAACACATACACACTGTTTTAATTTATTTCTGGTTGTTTATGCATGAAGTTGAACTCGTTATGTTTTGATATGGGCACGGAGAAGATACTTTGGATTCCGAATGTTGCTGTCCTCAGAGACAATAACAACAGTGACAATTCCGTTTGGAAGATATGTTCATATGCATTGCCTGTTCAGTATCTAGACAGACATTTCATTCAAGGTGGAGAGGGATGTAGTGTCCAAGCAATGACAATCCTTGTTATATATTTACAGTCGTTGTCATGGAGATGGTCCGGAAATGAGCACGTGATTTGTAGAGTAACAGTTATACCAGAGATCTGCCATTAGTCAAGTAAACGGCGCTCTGCGGGCTCCAAACACACGGGCTGTGTTTCTCATCTATTTGTGTGTGCTATTGTATGAGTTAAACAGACACACAGATACTACATAAAGGAGTGCAAGGAACCATCTTTGTCTTCCTCATACCATCTGTTGAGCCGACTCTGGGGAAGAGTTTTCGTAGTTCATCGTTGAAGGAGGTCGTGCTGGCGAGTCTGGCGTGACGCTTCAGGGAACGGACGAAGATGTTTGTGGTGTCCATGTAAGTCTTTGCGGTACCCGTCCGTCTGTTTTTGTATCTGTTCTTGTCACGTCTTCACTTAGGTATGGTTGCGTATGAACACTGGTTTGATATTCCATTTTCATTCGTTGTTGAACATTTGTATTGCCATAGTTCTTTGATTTGGCAATATGCAAGATTGGCGAATGTCCATATTCGTGTTTATTACAAGTCTTCAGTTTCGAAACTATGATTATCATTATGCTGCCTTTTGGAGGAATCACTGACACTTTGACATTGTGCGTCTGATGACGATTTCGGATCTGTCGTGTTTTTTGGTCATGTATTTTTTTATGATGAAACATCATTTGCAAATTACGACTTATGTACTCCGACAGATACGGACAGTTGAGACTGTCCATTGACACAAGGAAGGGTGCTCCAGTGATCACTCGGCGAAGTAAAGACTAGTAGACATTTTGTGCTTCGCATCCTAGGTTGCAGGGAGACCTTTCTTCTTCTTTTCGTGGTTACATCTCTACTTCAACCCTTTCTTTCGTCGTCTTCTCATCGTTCTCACCATTCTTCAACGCTTTTCGACGTCCCAATCTCTTCGCGACGTTTTCCATCATCTCCCGGTTCCTACATCTACTTACACGTTAAACTGTATTACGTGGAGGGGAAGTTCTCCAGAATCCTGTTGAAGTGACTTTGTTCCCACGACGCATTTATTACGCTAGGTCTTACATAACATCATATCATATATGTGATACATCTGTATGTATGTATATATGTGGGTGTATAGGTATGTATATGTATGTATGTGTATGTATGCATGTGTATATATGTGTGTAACGCGACAGCCCTCTCGACCAAACACCTGAGACCAATTCTGGATTTCCTCATAAACTCCACATCTTTTTGTCGTCACCACAAATTACGTCACAGCTCTTCACGTAGGCCGTGACGCAAAATATTGTCCAGGCTGCTCAACTTGCACTTTAAATCATTTTTTCTCCTATTGATGCAGTCTCAAAACACCACGTCTGCTTAGAATATATTTTTTTTTTTATCGCGCTGCGAATCTACAGAAGTATCATCAGCTATTCTACAATGCATCAAATCTTCATATGTCATTGCTAAGCATCGTTGTCAAGACATCTCTCTAGGGAAATGACGAAGAAGTGAAAGGACGGTTATTGGAGACGTGGCAGAAAGCAGCAGCTATTCGACTGGGAAGAAATCGGAACTCAAAGAAGACGTTGCATCTTGCCTATACCGCAAGTCAGCGGAGGATCACAATCGTTGAGAACACCAATTCGATCGATCTCAACATCTACCGTGGCCCGGGTTCGTGCTGCAAACCACATAATCGAGCGCGAGAGGATTGACCCTGACCAGCCATCTGAGGGACTCCGGCACGCTGGTGTCGCTGGCGGTCGGGAAACTCTGAGCGTGCGCTCGTTACTCCATCTTTTTACCAGTGAGTCTAGTCACACTCCTTGTATTATTATATTTGTTATGTAGATTAAGGCAGTCAAGAGGGGAATATGTTCAATTGGTTTATTGAATGGATGTGTAGTTTTTGGTGCGAAGATTGTCGCACGTACATCAAAGTCCATATGTTAAAATATTTTCATATCCCAAGTTTATTGTTCGGTATCACAGTTAAGGCCGTCGTAGTTAGGCTTGATTCATTGATATTACATCTTTATTGCAGATGGAGGAGAGTGCGCCCTGGGGTGGAGTGGGGGTCATTCTCATTTCATGTATCGTTCCATCTGCATCTTTCTTTTTTTTTTATGTCATCGTACCGCAGTAGACACATGCAGACATGGTACTACGCACTAGGTTGTGTGCATTTGTGTTGTCATGTCTGTCTTTTCATGTTTACAAATAAAATACATAAACAAGTCTGCTGCGGGTAGATTATTCGTGGGATAGGACACTGCTGCCACTTGCTCCTGTGCAGGTGGGTTTCGATAACCTCTATCTGAAGTCTTATCAACTGGACTGCCCTGGACGTTGACGCCTCCTGAAGAGTCTTATCAACTGGACTGTCTTGGACGCTGACGCCTCTTGAAGTCTTATCAACTGGACTGCCTTGGACGTGACGCCTCCGGAAGATCGAGACGGGTCAAACCATCGCAGTCAACATCGTCAAGGAGAAGACAACGGACATCGCAGGATCGCGAGATTGACAGATAAGAACGCTGCAAGACATTATACTATATAAAAAAAAAAGAAACATATTTATGATCACGCACACAGACACACACTCCGTCATTTGTAATTATATATTGTTGAAATTATATTTTTCTTGAATCCGACGTGAAGTGTGGGTGATGAGTTGTCGGCGAGTTCTTTGAGCTGAGGCGAGTTGAATATCAGCACCCCATTGGTGTGACAATGTGTATGTATGTATGTATGTATGTATATGTATACAGGTGTGTGTGTGTGTATGTATGTAAGTGTATGTTTGTGTATGTATATATGTGTATATATATGTGTGTGTGTGTGTGTGTGTGTGTGTGTGTGTGTGTGTGTGTGTGTGATATATAAAAGGAGTCTTGTTGAATTGCAGTCCAGCGGGTTTTTCACTGTTGTTATTACACATGTACAAAATGGCATTGTCAAAATTGAAGTTACAACTTAAAACTAGAATGCATACATAAACTTTGGTATTGCTGCTATGACTACTGAATTATTGATAGTCTTGATAACACTGATATTGATGATATTATTGCTAATATAGTGGTCACTGCTATTATGATAGCTATTAGCATAATCATTATTATCATTATTATTACTAATATAATCATTACTAGTATATCAATATTATTATTACCAGTATTCTTTATCAATGTTAATACTATGATAGTATTGTTACTATTGTGATCATTGATATTGTGATGTTATCTTGTATTGGATTATATTGTAAAAAATAACTGTGGGAGAGAATGGACAATTTCAGCTTAAAAGAAAATATGCATACATATAGAGATATCTGTGAATGCAGTCAATTGCAAAAATGTTTCTTTTGTTTGGTATATAATATCCACTGTTTGAAGGAATGAACAATATAACTAAATCTAAATGAATGTAAGCATTCATTTTGCCTCAAAAGGAAGGGTTGGGTGGGGGGGGGGGGGGGGGGGGGGGATCAGTGTGTATGGTTAGTGATATGTTTGTTCAGTTATTAATGTAATTTTGATCCTTTCAAATTATCAGATTTATTTGATCATGTGTCTTTGTTCGGGATCTTGATTTGCAATTTCACTTTTAATTTATTATTTTGATTTTTTTTCTTTTTTTTTTTTCCCCTTCAGATATTCAGTTCCGTGAAAAAATCTTCAAACCAATGGTATAATTATTAAGATCAAAAAATGTTTCATGATTGTTGATGGAATGAAGAAATAAAAATGTTTAAAAAAAAAAAAAAAGAACTTGAATACCTGGTAAATGAAATAACTGTGTACACACTGGGAAATACTACTGCTGTGGTGTTTGGCCTGGCTGATAATAAAGACAAAGTGCCCGTTTGGCCTGGCTGAGAATAAAGACAAAGTGCCAAGAATACTGTGTACACACTGGAAATACTACTGCTGTGGTGTTTGGCCTGGCTGAGAATAAAGACAAAGTGCCAAGAATACTGTGTACACACTGGGAAATACTACTGCTGTGGTGTTTGGCCTGGCTGAGAATAAAGACAAAGTGCCAAGAATACTGTGTACACACTGGGAAATACTACTGCTGGGGTGTTTGGCCTGGCTGAGAATAAAGACAAAGTGCCAAGTAACTGGTGAGAGATTATTTTGTTGCGAAGTACAGAGACTCGCATTTTCATTCTTGTTTTCGTTTACTGTTTTTTCATCTCTCCTGCATGCATTTTTTTTCTCTAAATGAACCGATTGTTGCGAATAAAGTGACGATGCAGAAAAAAAAAAGTATATATATATATATATAATCAGAGTTAAAAAGCCACTCAGAACGTTAAAAGTGCTCAACCATGTAGGGAGCGACATACCAGTTTAAAATAGGATTTTAAAATGAAGAGATTAAAATAGTATATAGATTATATATAGTAAAAACAAGTATTAAAAGGAGTGCTAAAATTATCTACAAATTTGTTTCAAGCGGCTTGGCTATCGTCGGGATGATCTCTCTCTCTCTCTCTCTCTCTCTCTCATATTATCTTCTTATATATATATATATGTATATAATATATATATATATATATATATTTTATATATATATATAATTATATATATATATGCTGTGACAGTAATCTCTTTGTGTCCGTATCTGTCCATTCACCTATCTATTCTAATTATCGCATATCTTTTGTTGCCATCCTCCTCCTTGCGCGTGTGTGTATATATGTCTATGCTTGTCCACTAATTGGTGTGCGCATTAAATATTTTCTTGAAGCGTCAACTAGTTTGTTTTACCTTTGCAAAAAACACAACGTGCGCGAGGTCGTGTTGGATAGATAATTACATCTTTTCTATCCACACCAACGCTTCAAACATCTAGCGACCCGCATATCAGCACGACAAACACTATAAAAAGCACAGCGTCATCTATTACGGTTGCAGGTGGCCATAGTGGAGCCGGGCCGACCCGGAAATTTCAAACCTTCAAACCCGCCGGGCATGCAAAACCTCCGTTTCACGGCTCTCCGGGTAAGGGAAAGAACTGCTGTCTTGAATTGACGAATTGCGCTCTCTCTCTCTCTCTCTCTCTCAAAGCCTATAGGATACTGCGACAAAAGAAACTGGGCTTCAAATATCCGCTGTAAACTGTTTACGTTAGGATATGGTCTTGTTTGGACAAATCAAACTGTAGAAGAAATAATTACTTTTTTTGCATGATTCTAGAGAAAGATTAATTTGATGTAGGTGGCAGGAATGGGATTTTCAAATAAAAAATAGCGATAGATCTAGCACGGATTGTCTATGGCGGCTTTCACGGCCGTCAAAACTACGGCCCATTATGGCCGCCGCCTAACTCATGCTGTCTTATTTTCTCTACCTCTCTTTCTCTACGCTCTTTTCTCTCTTTCTCCTCCTTTTCTCTTTGCTCTTCTCTCTCCCTGCATGACTTTACATAATCAGCGAGTACTGGTCCCTGCAATCCAAGCGAGCAACTTGGCCTCTGCTTTGAATCCTCAGACACATTCTGTTCCGTTGGTTGGCTACTGCCACTGTCCCCAGTATTTCTGCACTTTGGCATCTTGTGCAATTTACCCCCTCTAATGCAGTACAGCGACGTGCATATAACCGAGGATCTTGTGTAAACAAGACAAGAGTGACACAATACCAAGTTAAACACTAATACCTCCTCTAATGTAGTACTGCTACGTGCATATACTAGAGGATCTGTACAAACGTACGTGCCTTAACTCACGGCACAACCTTAGCTAAAGGCCCACAATCAATCCGTTAAGTACAACAGATTCAAGAGGTACACCAACAGCTCACATGTACACACACAAGTACACAATATGCCGAAAATCCATAACCAATTTGTGAAGTACAACCGATTCAAGAGTTATGTCAACAGCTCACATGTGCACATTGGGTAGGGGTCGCTATTGCCGGGCGGGGGGGGGGGGGGGGGGGGGGGGGGTGGGGGGGGGGCTAACAAACAAACAAACAAACAAACACACACACACACACAGTCACAGAAACTCAGGCTCGTTCCGATTCTAAGGTACTCCCAAGATAAGTTTTATTTTACTTCTTAATATTTTTATGTTTTATTTTGCTTCTTAATATTTTTATAAGCTTCCGAAACTTCAACGATGCAATGCACATTCTGCTTACATACACAAAGCAGAATGATCTAAACTGATCTAGATCTATCTGAAAATGTTTCAAAGCGCGCCACAGAAGAGATGAACGAAGAGAGAGAGAGAGAGAGAGAGAGAGAGAGAGAGTGCGCACCGCGTCACGATCATGTTTGACGTAGGTAAGTGCGTCATTATTTGTCCTCCTGTAACAGTGTCAAGGGAGAGTACTGCCGGTGGGCAAATTGTTCTCTCTCCTGGTTTTTCCACACCATGGCACGTGTTGAAACTGCGTCAAGAAAAAAACGGGAAAGTACTGTTCTTCGATGGTTTTAAATATCAGAAAAAACACGAAACTGTTCAGTTCTTTCAATGGAGATGCTGGAGATATCCATCGTGTACTGCCAAATGCAAAACAAGCTAGTTTGATTTGGAAAATCCCAACGCAGCAATTCGTGTGCTAGAAGACCCTGGGGCCGGGAGTCACACGCACCCACCCGATGATGAAGTGATCCAGAGATGTGTCTTCCTAAATCGCCTGAAAATGGAAGCAACGGTAAATCCCACGCGGCCCACGAAACGTTTGTATGAAACCCAGGTGGTTGTTGCACATGGGCAGGTTCCACAGGGAGGGGGTGATCGGCCAGAACTTCCCCAGTTCAATTCCGTCCGATCCAGTATCAGGCGGGCACGAGCGATAAATTTGCCCCCAATTCCCCGGGAAGTCAATGAAGTCGCGTTCCCCAACCAGTGGAGTGAAACGTGGATGGGTGACTCAATTTCTTCTCCGCAATGAGCCAGCCGAGGGATTGCTGTTTTTGCTACAGAAGAGAACCTACAGTTCTTGAGACCTGCGACACACTCTACATGGACGCAACATTTCGGAGCTGCCCTGCTCCATATTACCAGGTATTCTCTTCATTCATTCATTTAGCCTACATGACTTCCAAATGCATGGTTATTTGGCCTACCAATATAGGCTACTCACCAAGCCTGGTGCAAGGAATCAGATTGTCAGCTAGCCTATTATTTAGAGATCATTAATTTCTAATGAAATAATGCATAAAGCTAAACAGAAATAGGTATGACTAAAATTCCAAGAATAGGTTGCAAAACAGTTCAGCATAGGACAGATTTTCTTATAATCCTTGATAGAGTGACTACTGTTCAAACAGTGCATGAATTTGCAAATCAGGATTTGATTTAGACTATTAATCTTTAGATTAAGTGCAATAGTGTACGCCTACAATCACTGACACCTGCCGCAAAGGTTTTAGGAATCTGGATAACTCACAGCCGCTGCAAGTTGCACAGATTTTGTATCTCAGTCGAAATGAACGTTAGATGCCTTGGTGCATGATTAAAGGGTATATGACATGTAAAAGACAACTTTTTCCCTTCGATACAAAGCCTTAGTCTGGAACAGGGTGTTGTCAAAGTTTTACTCGCCGGAGTTTACCGAAAACGCGACGGAAACAGCCGAGCCACTGGGTTACCGCTAAGTGACGTCATTTTGCCAATAACACAATATGGTTACTGTACTTTGTCAGTCTGTGTCTCACTGCATCATGCGTGTCTTGAACTCCATTTCTGTTTGTGTGTACGGTGTGTGTGTGTGTGTGTGTGTGTGTGTGTGTGTGTGTAAAAGAGAGAGAGGGGATTTTTCGGTCTGGGTCTCTCTCTCTCTCTCTCTCTCTCTTTCTTTTTTTTATTTTTTTTTAATTTTTTTAAATTTTTTTATGCTGATTGATGAGGATGAGGATGATTAAGATGATGCTACGGATTTCCATTTCGGTCTGAGACTACATGACAGGGCTGTACTCTACGCTTCCTTTCATAATATATCCCGGCGTCAACCAGCCCCGAGAGATACAGGCACCTGCAGTGTTGGTCAGGAAATTTGAGCAACACTCTCAGCAACGCATCCATTAAGTGGATGAAACTCGACTGTGTGGTCCCAGTCTTCCCAACTGAGTCCGCAGCAAACTCAACTCTGGGTAGGAGCCGGTCGGGGCAGAAAAACCCACATGACTCTGATGGGATTCGAACCCACGACCTCCCAGCCGGGAGTCCGCGACGCTAACCACTTCGCCACGGAGGCTGGTCTCTCTCTCTCTCTCTTTCTTTCTTTCTTTCTTTCTCTTTCACACACACACACACACACACACACACACACACTAGCAACACTAACATTTTTTTGTCTAATATTACCTACCAGAAGCGTTTGATACGTTGTAATTTTAATTACAACAGGCATGGGTTCGACTGAATTTTGTTCCTTTACTGTTTTTTCAAATGTTCAAACTGATTGCATAGATGTTTAATAATAAAGAGGTTTATCTTACAGAATCCTGATTTTGAATTTTTTTTGAAGGTCTTTGCTATTCATGGAGGCGTGCACGGATTTGTTATTCCACTGGTTCATGCTCTGATGACCCGAAGGACCATAGGCCATTACAGTGCTGTTCTGCGTGCGGTGAAACACGCAATGCGGGGACTTCGGCTACGTCTTCGCCCGGCAGTTGTTGTGGTCGACTACGAAGCTGCGCTGTACATCGTACTGGGGGTTGAGCTCCTCGTGCTAGAGTATGTGGATGTTACTTCCACTTTACCCAAAGGTAGGCATACGGTTTTATGAGGGACTGAATTATGTAAGACAAGAAGTCAGAGAGAGGTATCTATAAATAAACCAGATGCAAAGCATATAAATGTACTCCCAGTTTATCATAACCCGAGTACAGCAATTTTGATGAACCAAATTTGGAGGATATAGGTGGATTTTAGCATGCTGATTAAGAATATTTGATTTTCAAAAGCAAAAAGTGTATTTTTGACCGTTAAAACTATTCTAAGTACTACAGAGGGGAGACCGTTATACGGCTAGAACATCTTGTTTCTGTTACAGTCTTTGGCGAAAAGTGCAACAGGTGGGCCTGGCTGCAGTGTACAGACATAGCAGGAGAGTCAAGCGGCTGATACAGAAGGTGCTGGCAATCAGGCACCTTCCGCTGGCTGTCGTCGGCCTGGCCTTTCAGACCCTAGTGAATGCTGATAGAACGAGTGAGAACTTAGAACTAAAGCGATGGAGTATACTATGAGTTAAGAATTAACCATTTTTCTGCCAGGCTCTTTTGAAGCAGTCATTTCCCTGATTTGACCTTTGAACCCTCAGACACACAAGTCATGATGCACAACTTGGGCTCCCATATCAATCAAATTTGTCAGTATATCTGCCTGTCTGAGCACCCATTTTTCTTGAAACAAACTGAGCTTGACAGATGTATACACTCCACGTATATTATGCGTTTTACACATAAGTTTCTCCAGCTGAGTGTTGACTCAGGAAACGCTTAACCTTTATGTATATAATTACGCTAGCCATCTCACTCGATTCTGGGCCACCCTGGGAAACACTGACCTATTGATTCCAAAGTGAATAAACAATAGTGATTTTTTAAAGATTTGTTCACAGGAGGCTTGCAAACCGCTTTCCCGAAATCGACCAGTTCCTGAACTATGTGCTTGAAAATTACGTCATTCAAGGTGCCCTGTTCCTCCTGGCCACCTGGAACTGTTACGCGCGGGGTATGGATACAAGAACCAACAACATAGTTGAAGGTATGTTATTACGACCTCCATAGAATCTCCAGTCACACTGACGCGCGCTGAGAAGTCTGCGAATCAAGTATCATTATAATGAGATTGAGATTTTACATCATCATTTTAGTTTTCTGAACGGGCCTAACTGTAATAATGATGTCTAAAATTAATGACCACTCCTTAATTAACTTTCTTCTTACAGCGTATCACCGCGCACTGAACGGTGCCGTCCAGGCAACGCACCCTTCCTTGTGGACTTTCTTAGTCCACTTGAAGGACCGCCAAGCGCTGGCAGAGCAGGACAACACTGCAGCTGCCAGAGGCAACGGCCCGCCCACCAGAAGAAGGAAATGGAGGATCCTGGAAGAGTCCATCAACCGGGCAAAACAGCAGTACCAAGCTGGTCAGCGGACTCTAGAGCAGTACTGGGATGCCATCTCCTACCTCAACTGGCACTGGTAGGCTAAGTGCCACGGACAGTGTTTTGGATCTTAGAGAGTTTTTTTTTTTTTTCATCCCGATGAATGTCAGGATGGCTTGACCATTTTGCTTTCACTTACAAAATTTTTGTTAATTTCATAAAAAAAATTAAACAGTTTATTTTATTTTGTTTATTTTATTATTTTTTTGGGGGGTGGGGGTGGGGGTTATGACGCAAGGGACCATTTCTTGACACATGTTCCAGTTTTTTTTGTTTCAAAAATTTTCCTCACACAACCGATTGATCTCTTTGAATAAAGTGGTGAAACATGACATATTTTGGTGGTGTCTCTGAGAGAGAGAGAGAGAGAGAGAGAGAGAGAGAGAGAGAGAGAGAGAGAAATTTTGCATTAGTGGGATTTCAGTCATTGGAAAATGCGCATGATCTTTGAAACTGCTGGTCCGATTGAGCTGAGATTTTGTATGCAGTCTACCCCTAGCTAAGTAAATCCCCAAAATTTCAGCTCTCTACCCTTAAAAACATTGACGCCATAAAATTCAAAAATTCGGTAAAAGAAACTTATGATAGAGACATGGGGACAACTTCTTTGGCCGTCTTTTAAAATACCTGTTCCAGCCATAAAAACTGCATGAAATTGGAGGCAACACGACGAAAACGGCAGGCACTTCCTGTGGACGGAACTCGCTTGTTATGACTCGGCAGGCGTCATAATAAATATGATAGGAAGAAGAAACAAGGCGAAACAAGACGGCAAGCCGATCCAACAAATCTCCCTTTGTGTAAATAGATTGAAAGAGAGAGAGAGGGGTGCAAACAATTGTGAGCAATAGCGGCGCCCCCGGCAATAGCGGCCCCCGGCTATAGCTGCCTGACCCCGTGCACATGTAGGCCAAGTGCACTAACTTGGTCAACTATATACTAAGCCTTAGATCAACGAAATCTCCACTACACTACTCACTCGCACAATCAACGAGTCGCAACAGCCACCTCAATTACATCTGAATTAATAACTTGAAAATAGTGTACGAACGGATTCCGGTACATTTCAGGTACCAAGTGTGCACACACAGAATATATCTCCAACATTTGAAGCAGGGAAAAGTCAGATCTAACCTTAGATCTAACAACTCAAACTTAAGTCTAAGAAGCTAGTGGGTGTGGTGCGTTGGGGCTTAATTTAGATAGATTAACGTAAATTTGCTACTGTCTGAAGGCCTGATTGATGGGTCGAACTAGGACTAGATCGATGTTAGGCCTACCAACCTCCCACTAGAATGGTGATGAGATACGGGAATTTCGAAGTGGCAGTCAAGATCCCAGGACAGAAGCCCCCAAAACATGTCACAGCCTTCTAAAGGAGAAGGATGTCTAGGGTTTCTTTTTTTCTGGGACTCATTATTTTTAGTTTTGGATTCCTTTCACTCTTGACTTGCCACTTCTCAATCCCTCACACCTCTTCACCAAAGACAGGCAGATATACTTCAACCATTTATTACAACGATCACATTTACATATAATGTAACAAAACGACACAGAGCGGACCAAACAAGTACAAACAAACACAGATCTTATCTTTTCATGGACTTCCTCTTCTTTTCTTTCTTTTCCTTCGTTGTCCGTTGATGCCTCGAGTGTGACGTACTGACGATAACAGTTCAATCGTCAATAGATAAAGATATAAATATTGCTGCTTGAAGAAATTCCATTGAATATTAAACACAGTCTTGACACTGGTTATTGATCTTCGACTGTCTACACAGCACTTCACAGAACGCCTCGATGGATATCCTTTAATTTTCCTTCGTTGTACATTGATGCCTCCATTGTACTCCACCGACAATTATGATTAACGAACAGTCAATAAATGAAAGATATGAATATTGCTGCTTGAAGAAATTCCATAAAATATTGAACACAGTCTTGACATTAGTTATTGATCTTCGACTGTCTGCACATCATTTCACAGAACGCCTCGATGAATATCCTTTTCTTTTCCTTTGTTGCAATGAAGAAATAAGATGTTGAAGCCAGGACTTGATGAAAATACAGTATAGTATATATAGTATTAAGAGCGATTGAGGCTCTATTTTTAAAGAGCCTAGTCGTCTATCTAATTCTAACTTTGATTTTTAGTATTGTGTGCAAGCTCAGTTTTTCAAAAGTTATTCTTGGCAAGTAAGGGTATACAATGACGGTAGATTCTTCCAATGTTCATCAAGTCGTCTCTTGAAAGCATCCGCTGATGGTGCAGAAACCACTGACTCTGGGAGATTGTTCCAAGTGTTATTGATCCTGTTCGAGAAAAAGTTCGCTCTAACTGCTAATTTGCTTCTAATCTTCTTCAGCTTCATTGAATTTCCTCTAACTGGCTTTTCGTGTCCTTCTCAAACATAGGCTTCTGGGTTGTACATTCCATTGAGGTACCTATAGGTTTCGATCATGTCACCCCGAAGACGTCGGTGCTCAAGACACGGAAGCTTCAGAATTTTCAATCTCTCGGGGTACGGTTTGTCTTTGAGATGGCTCGGCGTTTTTATTGCACGGCGTTGCACATCCTCAATGTCACTACATGAGCCTTTGGTATGCGGTTGCCAGACACTGTGACCATATTCCAACAGTGGCCTGACCATGCTCTTGAACAAAAGGTCTTTCAGACAGATGATCAAAAGATCGGCGTTTGGCCTTTGTCGTAGTCTGAGCAACCTGCTCTTTGAACGAGAGTTTATTATCCACTACGACGCCTAAATCTTTTTCCTTTTCAGTTTCTTTTAGTCTCACTCTTTTGTTGCCATCTGACTCTTTCCCCATGAAATACTCATTTTCATTACTCCGACCAAGCTTCAAAACACAACATTTGTCTGGGTGAAAACGCAATAACCATTTCTCAGACCATTCTCGTCAGCTGTTCAAGTCGTCTTGGAGATCTGTCGGACCGTTCTCAGTATCGCTTCTCACATTAAGTTTCGTATCATCTGCAAACATCTTAGCAGTAGTTTTCAACCCTTTAGGCAAGTCATTTATGTAGCAGCAGTGGCCCAAGCACAGATCCTTGCGGAATACCACTTGTCACACTGCCTTCTGATGAACTGGCTCCGTTGATGACGACTTTTTGTCTCCTGTTGCTGAGAAATGGTGAAAAAGGGGGAATTAAGATAACAACGCCTGCAACATGAAAATATGACCAGTCTTGTATATTGCAAGATGTTATTAGTGGGATACCACAAGGCAGTATTTTGGGACCAATATTATTTACGGTGTTTATAAATGATCTCCCTATAGAATTAAAGAGTACATATAAAATCTTTGCAGACGACACAAAACTTTATAACTCTCCGAAATTGCATAAGGAATTACAAAAGGATATTGAAACGTTAGTACAGTGGTCTGATACTTGGAACCTGTATTTTAATGCAGAAAAATGTAAAAGTACTTCATATTGGTAAAACAAACCCACAAAAGGAGTATATAATGAAAATTGGGGACACGGAAATAAAATATCTAAATGTGAGGAAGAGAAAGACCTAGGTGTGACTTTTGACAAAAATTTGCTTTTTGACAATCATATTGTAAATAGTATTAATAAGGCTAACAGAATGATTGAAATAATAAAAAGAACCTTTACATTTATAGAAAAGGACACTTTTTTCCAATTATATAAGACACTAGTTAGACCTGTTCTTGAATATAGCAACACTGTATGGAATCCAATGCTAAAGAGACAGTCAGAAGCTCTAGAACAGGTACAAAGAAGAGCAACCAAGATGATTCATAATATAAAAGATTACTCATATCAGAAAAGATTAAAATATCTACAACTTCCAACACTTAAGGTAAGAAGAATAAGAGGAGACTTGATTCAAGCATACAAGATATTTAATGGAACTGATATGTTGATAAAGCATGCTTTTTTTGTACTCCGAAGAAGAACGTTACAAGGAACAGTGAAGATAAGATATTTAAACAATATTCCAGAACTAATTTGAGAAAATTTACTTTTACTTATAGAGTAACCAATTTTTGGAATGAACTAACAGTCAACATCAAACGTGCACCTAGTATTAATGTTTTTAAGAACCTCATAGATAAACATGAATTATTAACAAAAATTAGATATGAATTTGATGGATAATAGGACTGAGCTAGCCTATGACTGGACCAACGGTCACGAAAAAAAAAAAGTATATATACATACAGAAGGGGCGTAAAAAGCCTAAATAGGCTAAGTTGTGTTTGATACAACGCCCCTGATCCTGATCCTGATCCTGATTAACTTCAGCATATCGAACATTATGCAGTCGTTTTTTGTGCTTTAAATTTAGTCCAACTTTGTTTAGAATGGCACTATCTAAATATATTTCATCAATAGGCAATTTCTTACAATTCATTAGCGTACGCATACAGCACAGGAGCAGAACGAACAATACACAGATCACTAACATCGACCAGGACCTGATTCGTTCTTCCAATCGGCAAATAAAAGAGAAAGTTGGTAATCAACAAAACCTGTAAATATAAGAGATTAGTAAAAATTAATGAGCTGACTCGGTATGGAGTCGAGATGAAAGAAATCTACCTACCCTGCGGCGTCCGATTATTGCTGCACAACTGATCGGCTGTCTTCAAGAGAAATGAATCCGTTAGGCCTAGCCTAGGCCTAAGCCTAGGCTTAGATCCGAAGCTTGTGTATTCCTATTCTCTTACTCTTAGCCAGGGATCCACAGCTACAAGATTAATCTACCACTAGGGCCATATTCTTGCATACAGTTTTAGCATTATAAACCAATATGGAGAACTGATTATTCTATTTATTTAAAAAGTTCATCAATTAACTTTAAACAGCTAATCATATTTTATAATTGGGGACTATTTCTTTGGATGCAGAATATGGTCGGGCTGCTGGCTGCTTGACGTAATGACGTCAAACTTACGTTTAGAAAAAGAAAAAAAAATTACAGTGACGAAAAATTTTGTGACACAGACAATGGTTGTCGGGTCGATGTCCAATGCCTGACCAGCATGTCAAGGTCTCTTAAGTGTAGTCCACAAAACCCTCTTCTCCGATCTGTTCTTTTCAGTCATTGGTTTATTTCACCATCTAGCCATTCACTCTGTGTGTACTGTGGCTTTCTGTGGGAGGATGGGGGGGGGGGGGGGGGGGGGGGGCGGGGGGGGGGGGGGAAGGGGGGGGGACGAGGAGGGAGGGGGGGAGAGGATGGTATCTCTTTGTTCTGTGTGCTGTGCTGTGTTAGGCGAATTTGCGGCATTCGTTTAGCGTTAGGGGCGTGCACCGTTTATCATCGGAGAAAGAGTTACCCTTCCTGTTCTCTATTGATTGTTCCCTACCTAATGTAATCAAGGTTTCCGTTCATGAAAATGAAATCGGTGTCTGTTTCTGTTCGTCTGTGTGTTTTATATTCAAGATTTAAAAATTAAAAAAAGGTTGTGCTAGTCTTTAGTAAATGTCAATTTGTTTGTTTTTTTTTCAGATATTGTTGCTTTGCATGTGTCAGGTGCAAGGTATGTGAGTAAGCTTGGAACATGAATTTTACGGGATGTCTCGTTGTTCTGCGAGCTCTGTGCCGGCATTAATTTTGCGCAAGGCAATTTCATGTCGTTGGCAGTATTTGTTTCGTATGATGGGCCTGTAATTGTTTCATTATGGGAGCAACAGTTACCTTTCTTGTTCGTTATTTAGTGTATGGACTAGTTCGCATTCAGTGACATTTCCTTGATGGAACTGAAACTAAAGTTGCCGGTCAAATTAAAACTCTCTCCAACACGCCGCTCTTAGAATTGTATGCCCCGATTCCCGGACAAGAAGAAGACGAGTATGTCACAAGTCTCGACCAAGGGGGAAAAAGGTGTCACGATTAGCGGAAAAAGCGCGTTACAATTTTTAGAAAAGATGAACAGGTGGCCACAGTTAATAAGAGGCTACGATTCTCAAACAAGAAAAGGAGTATGTTACGATTCACTTACAAGCAGACTTGCTGAAGGCTTTGACATACATATACTTAGCGCCATTAAAAACGCACGGGTCAGAAGAACAAAATAACTCGACAGAGGTAAATCAGTTAGGGGTATGAAAACTTTAATGTTGAATGACAAAGTCATGAACAGAAAAGAAGTGCGCAATGGACAACATGTGCTGAACATTTGGCGTTCAGTAATCGTAAACACAACATTAAAGTTTTCATACCCCTAACTGATTTACCTCTGTCGAGTTATTTTGTTCTTCGGACCCGTGCGTTTTTAATGGCGCTAAGTATATATGATACACCAATTGCTTTCTATAAAATTTTACTGTGTGTTGATTCCAAATCTGTTTTACAGTCACTAAGGCGTTGGGACTGCAAAGCTAGAAAAGATATGCTTTTCGAAATAAAACATTTACTGCATTGTTTCATAACTCTAGGTATAAAAATTGATTTTTGTTGGGTCCCATCTCACTGTGGTATAAAGTGGAATGAAATAGCAGACAGTCTTGCAAAAGAAGGAGCAAATAGAAACGCTGAAAATTTATGTAAAAATCCCTTTGATTTGTCCTCTTGTGAATTAATCCAAATTATGGAAAAGTATGTACATAAGCAGAATTTTAGTCAAAAAAGGGCTACTTTACCATCGTGCCCAAGGGACATTGTTAGATTAATTCATGAATTAAGGCTGAATACTTGCCGTTGGAACACTAATATTCTCATGGTATTACTTGTGTCTGCAGACAAAACATTTCTGTGTATCACCTTTTGTTTGAATACTCAGTGTTGACCTCGTTCTATCAGGAGAAAGGTATTGAGGTGATTAATTTTGACAATAACAATACTGTTTTATATGGTTCATATGTTGCTGAAATTGCCATTGTCATCTCGCAGTCACACGTTGCAAATGTTTTTTTATAAAGATCAACAGTTTTGTGTACCACTAGGGTATTTCACTTATGTAAATATGCATATATCAGGTGTGGTTTGAAAGTACTAACATGGATGATAAGTTGAGTGTGAAGGCTTTTTAAAAAAGTGTCTCATATCATCTGGCGATGAAAAGACGTTAAGTAAACCACTGAACTGAACTGAACTGAACTTACAAGTAGACGAGGGTGCCAGATTTCAGGACTCCCCTCTTCACCTAAAAAGAAACAACAACAAAAAACAAACAAACAAACAAAAATGTTCTCCCTCAGACAAAAGAATAGGATGTAACGATAAGAAAATGTTACGATTCCCAGACAAGAAGAAGAGGGCATTATGATTTCCATCCAAGGAAAAGAGAGTACTGTGTTTCCCAGAGACGATCAAGAGGGGTGTCACGATTCCAACCAGGGATAAGAGCCATTCCGATTTCCAGACAAGATGACGAGTGTGTTACGTTTCGAAGCTTGGGAGAAAAAGGCATTACGATTCCCAGACTGGATGACGAGTGTGTTACGTTTCGAAGCTTGGAAGAAAAAGGCATTACGATTTCCAGGCAAGGAGCAAATGGCTAACAATTCCAAGCAAGAAGATCAGGGCAGTATATATTCCGGCCAAGAACAGCCCGATACGGTTCCCAGCCAAATTGAAGAGGATGTTACGTTTTTCAGACAAATGAAAGAGAATGTTACGGTTTCCAGACAAGGAAAAGCGATGCTGTTTACATCCTCTTGTGAATTTTTGCATATGTATGTTTGTCAAGTTTAGGACATCTTAGAGTCTTTCATTCAGGTTCATTCTTTTCCCTGCTTTCAGCAAAATAATTTCCATTCAAACCATCGCATGCTTCCACATATACACGCAGTGATATTCATACACTTGGACCACACACGCACGTACACACACACGCGCGCGCGCACGCACACACAACACACACACACACACACACACACACACACACACACACACACACACACACACACAGCGACCGAATCCTGCGCATGCATTGACAAGAGAGAGAGAGAGAGAGAGCGTTCACACACCTGGATTACCCTCTCTCTCCATAGCAGAGCAACACCTTCGACCGTTCTATTTTGTTTGGTATAGTTGGTTTTCCATTAGGATTACTGCATTTAGACTGAAAGCGTGTCACTTTGGAAATGATCCGCTACCTAGTTTCATTAGTTACGAGCGGCCGGCATTCCGCGACGGCACCTGCCAAGCACTGCAGAAACTCCCAATCCCAGGAGTAGCCTACACAAATCCGCAAAGCCACGCGCCGCCTTGATCAAACAATGTCAAGAACGTTCAGCCACTTCGCTTGTAACGGGCAACATTTTCTGTGTGACGTACGCTTAAACACGACTATATCAACAACAAAAAAAGAAGAAAAAAAAAAAGAAAGAAAGAAAAAATAAGACGGAGGGAGGGAGGGAGGGGAGTTTGAGGTCAGGGTTGGGGGTTGGGATGGTGATGGTGGAGAGGGGAAATGGGGTAAAGGAGAGTGTCACGCGCCAAGCGTGACCTTTCCTTTCCACCCCTTGTGAGGAGATTTTTGTCCCTATTATTTTGCCCTATATGCCCATTTTTAGAAGGGACCAAATCTTGGGGCAAACACCGCTTGACTGATTTTTGGGCAGTCACTTGCCATTTCACCCCAGCCCTCGCTGTGCACTGTCTTTGCACGTGCGTCCCATTCATTTTTGTTCACCCAGTTTTCTCGCTCGCCTACGTCACTATTGGAAGGTGGACAAAAGTTGGGCTTGGGGTGAGTTCTGGCACTCTGATTTGGGGGGTGATCGAGTGATCTCGTTTTTTCTCTTCATTGATCATTTTGTTGGAGAGGGCCTCGTCCCTGTATTCTAGATATCAACTGGAGTGGGCAGTCAGCCCACTGGAGCAAGACTCGTCATCTTGCTGGAGTTTATTCATCACCATCCTTTTGTTTTCAACCCCACATCATCTTTTCATCTGGAGGGCCGAAGGAAGAAGAAAGAAGACCCTGAGAAGAAGACAGAAAAAAAAAACTTAAAGAAGACGGAGGAGGAACCTGGAAAGGAAGACTGGAGAGGGATAGAGGACAGGAGGGTCAGACTGGGGGCGACATCTTCCTGGGGGTCGGTCTGCACGGCTGTTTGCTCTCCCCAGACGTGGTGACCTGTCGTCTTCGTCCTCTTTGGCACGAGTGGTTGTGGTGAGTGTTGAATCTTAAATTAATATTTGGTAGAACGTTGGTCGCGTTGAAGATGGTTTTTGTTTTGGTCAAATTTCGGCATTTGTTTATTCTGATTAGACTCTGTGTGTTCGTTTTCCAAGCGGTCACATCCTCTTTAGTGGAATCCTACTTATTGCAAGTAGTAATTCATACATATCAGGAACTGTTTCCATTTGTTCCCCTTTTTCCTCTCTCCCCATTTTCGGTGTCGACTAGCGTACCACATTTTGTGCTGGAATCGTTATTTTATTTTCATTCATTTATTTTCAAAATTCACAAGGATTCTTCATTTTTGTTTCAACATTCCAGCGTAAATTTTTATTTATGACATTACCTTTTGGCGCCTAATGGTCGAGGCTGGGGGAAGGTTGGTTGGTGAGGGAGTTGTTTTGGGGGGTGCCTCTTGTGTTCCCCCTCCTCCCCCTTTTTCCCTTATGGTGATCAGGTGCCCTTGTCTTGTCTGTTTTGTTGGGTTGCATGGAGAGTGAATGGTGATATCATTTTTGTGCTTTATTTTTATATCATCTCTCTTTCAAAGATGTTTGATTGATTGTGTTTCAGAAATAGTCTTATAGCCTCCATGGTCGGCTGGCCTATAATCAAAATAATCGATTGATTGATTGATTGATTGAGATAGTTTAGGGCCAGTGGTTTTTTCCTTTGATTCAACTCCGTATTTACACGTCTGTATGTTTAAATGTAACTATCAGTTTTTCTTTTAAATACTGTCATTCATAAGGTGATTCCGATTAATCTTTTGCCAGTTCAAAGTGTCCACTATAAGTAGAGAGTTTTCGTATGTATGGCTTGTGCCTGGATGACCAGTGAATATATATATATAGAGTTAGGTATAGGGGGCTCCTTGTGTCATAGTTACCTCCCTTCCCCACATTCGCCTTCACTCGCACCTCCCCCTTTTCCTCGTTCCCGCCGACCAGTCCGTATAGGTGTACTCACTCTGAGTTCACTGTATGATGTGCAGCACTTTTCCCTTTTTCCTTCTCCTGCCTTTTCCCCGGGTCTTCAACTGCTGCTTCACCACGTCCACGCCCTGACCATGCTCCTGTTGGCCGTGACATCAACACAGCCTGCTGCCCAGGGACCCGGGGGGTCCTGATTGTGACATCAGCACTTCCTCGCCTGTCCCGACATCATGAGGCGACTGCAGTGAGGAGCGTGCGTGAGTTGAGGGTTTGTGGGTGGGGAGTGCTGGACTCAAGGTAGCCCCAAGAAGACAGAACAAGACAGGAGCAGACAAGTGTACCAAGGAAATGAACTGGCTGGAATGTGTTGTTGTTTTTTTGAGGTTTTGTTGTTGTTGTTTTTTCCTTCGACAGGCCATTAGTGTTGTTTCTAAATAGATTTTAAGACTGTTTTTTTTTTCTTGTGTGATTGTCATTGTACACATTTCCCTTTTCCTAGCGGGCTTCAGTAGTGTGGGGTAGGTTGGGTGTAGAGAACTATAAACCTTCATTCTGGCTCACTTTCGCCCTCAACCAGTTTCGGGCGAAAGTGACCCAGAATGAAGGTTTTATAGTTCTCTGACAAGTAAGACTTCAATAACCAAAAAAATAACGTTTATCTACAAACTTTTAGAGAGTAACTTTAGGGGAAATCAACAGTGGCTGAACACATCCCCATAGAGCAACGTAGGGGAAAAGCAGCAATCGCTGAACGCGCCTCATACACAAACGGTTAGAGCAGTTACGCCTTTAATTGTTAATTGTCGACCTCCCCAGGAATCCGCGCTATCAATATCCCGAGGTCCGTCATTAGGTTGACACCTGATAACTTAATTTGCGATGTCGGCCTTATGGCTGGCAAGGTGCTTACCATGTGACGGATATGACGATTTAGAAGCAGCGCCCCCCAACCAACGCCACTCAGTTTATTCACGGCTTTCAATACAGACGGTTGTGTTTGTTCACAGAGGAATTCTTGCTATAGGTGATTGTGTTTTATTACAACTGTATGGCGGAGTATCTAAACAAAAGAAAATCAGGCGGACCTATTGCTTTAACTTCTAAACCAAAGAGAAGTATTGCTTTTCGGAAGGTGAGGAAAAGAAAAAACGAGAACCTACTAATGACGAACTACCAAGCGCCTTGAAAGCTTGTTAATTTAAGACAGAGATTTAGCTGATATATTTGAAAGAGATGTTGTTAACTTTGAAAAGCTTTTAACTTTTGAAGAAATGATTTCATTCAAAAAGCTCCAAATGTTCAGTGACAGGTGTACTACCTAGTAGTTCAGAAAACTTCTCCACCTTGTGGTGTTTGTGAAACAACGGCAAGCAGACGACACGGAACACGACTTGGGCCGGAGATTTGGAACTACTGGGCCGAGAAAAATACTCATATTAATGGTTCCTGACTGTGCACAGCAATCATCGCAAGAGTAGAATTAGCGAAACCTGAAACTCCTGCCTGTGTGCGGGGCCTACCACTGACGTGGCTCTAATATAGTACCGTTCATGCATGAACGGTCGGGTTTGTTTAGAGGCAGGGTTGTGTGGCGTTTTAGCAACAGTGCGCGCGACTGTAAGACCACTGCAGGCCTACCACTGACGTGGCTCTAAATATAGTACCGTTCATGCATGAACGGTACTATATTTAGAGCTGACTGCCTTGAATTTCCCGCCAAGCACTCCATGGCTTTGTATATATTGCTGTGATTACTGGCTTCACTGCTTCGCTTCAACGTCTGCTTCAACTTTTTTGGCTGCCTTCGGGCAGCCCCCAGAGTGTACTTTATTCAACTGTCTTGTTTATTAAATCAAGCTTTTGATAAATGCACTTGGTGGCTGCTTTGAATAATCTTCAGTTGACAGAGGGGACTGACAGCCGTCTTGAATTTACGGCGCTTAAGCGCCAACCATAAAACCCTTTCCCATTTCCTATGCAAGCACTTCCCTATTTTTTAAATGTTTGTGCGTGTGTGCTGTTATTGTTGTTGTTTTGTTGTTTATGATAATAACTATATTATTTTTCTGAACATTCGTTTCTTATAAATAATCAAAGGTGCGCGCACACACACGCACGCACGTCCCCCCACCCCACCCCCACCCCCACGCACGCACACTCAAGTCATCCACAAGTTCTTAATGAAGTTACCCCAAGTCACTTCTAAGTCATCCTCAAGTCATCCTTAAGTCATCCCAAGTCACCCAAGTCACTTCTAAGTTCTTAACTGAAGTCGTCCTCAAGTCATCCTCAAGTTCTTACTCAAGTTAACCTAAGATCATACTAAGTCATCCTCTAAGTACAACCAAGTTCTTATTCAAGTTATCTTATAATTATTAAAAAAAATACAATCTATGTTTTTGTCTTAAACAGCAGAGTCTAATATAGTACACACACGCCTCAAAAAACGCGTCATCACTGAGAATATCTTGCTCGGCGTTCTCTGCGCGAGTACGGTTAGCATAGATCTTAATGAAGTTCTACATCCTAAGCAACCGCATTGATTACAATTTGGTCTATGGAAATGTCTTTTATAGACTCCATGTCTTTATTTATTGACACCATCATTTTATAATACGCCATGTTCTATTTTTATTAAAAAAATTTAAATTTAAGTTCTTAAATATTATTCCATTTTGAAAATGGATCAAAATGATCTTTTGTTATTGGCGGTGCTGGCGTGCTGTTGTTTTTTGTATTTAGCGGTTCAGATTTTTTTGATTGCTTTTGTTTTGGCTGCCATTGTTTATATATTTTATAACAGTAATAACCACCCCAGCAGCAGCAAGGACGCCAAATAAGGGCCCAACAGTTTTAAGTTCAATATACCATGAAGACTTTGGTGCTGTAGGTCTTGAATCACATGGATTTTTTATAGCTGGCATTGAATCAACTTGTTCTGGCGTTGGCGGCGTTATGTTTTCATTATGAGCTATATTTTGTAACATTAATTTTTTTTGTTTGTTCCACTCCGCTAATCTTTTTCCTGCTTCAACACGCCCAGGATGAGGTGTTTTACTGGTCACTTTCTCGACTTGATTCAATGTTTTCTGATTCAGGGTTTCCTGATTCTGCTGATTTTCCGACTCGTTCATTTTGAAGGGAAATAAAGTCTATATGATTAAAAGTAATTAATCCCATGATTAATGGCGATAACAATGTTCAAATCTGTAATACAGATCACCCTAGAGATCTAATGACTTTGTTAAACTGGATCTTGCGTTAAATCATACGTAAGATCTTGTTCAGAATCAATGGGAGCAAATCTACTGACTAGTTTAGTGTACAAACTAAGAACCGTTTGCCCCACACTTTTCACCATTCTAGACCCCAGCTGCGCTTCATACCTGTTATGTACTTTAAAATGTCTTGCGGCGACTTCTGTTGAATCTGTTCTATGCTGAATTCAGTTCGAGGAACTGTTTTGTTTTTCCACATGCTGCCAAAGAATACAGCCTCTCCTTTTTGGGCATAATTAGCTTGGTCATCAACTTGGTCATTCATAAGTTCAGGAAGGTTTAGGCCGCCCTGTAGCTGTAGTAGATCATCACTGTTCATGTTTTTTATTAATTATAATTATTTTATTTTCTAAAAAATGGCACCGAAAAAACTGTTACCAACCTTGTATACCATTCTGCTGTTATTGGAGGTTTAAGTGTAGGATACTCAATGCTTGGTAAAAGCTTGTTAAGAATTAAACCAGCAGATCTTGGCAAACTAGATTTGAGGATTCAGCAAAGCTGATTGCTATTATTGCAGCTTCGTTTGCCACGAAAGATTTTTAGTCAAGCAAGGAATAATTCCAGACAGTATAAATATGTAAATAAAAAATACATTTATAAAAAAATGGCTTCACTCGTAATGATGATAGGCGGCGCTGTGGTTAATGCGCTCGCTTTTAGTGGAAGTAATTACGCATTTAGTAAACTACGGGGTGAAGGCGAGAGAAAAAGACATAACAAAGCTGTGGAGCAACTAGCTGCTGCACAAGATCGCTATGAAAAGCAGAGAATTGAGCAGTTAGATTTTATTAATAACACACTGAAAAAACAGGGGCATGCGCTTACACATTTTTAAAAATGTTGATCAAGCAATAAAAAAAATATTATCTTGTAACAGGCAAACCAATCGAGACATTGCCCCCACCAAAATTTAGCGACTTTTATCATCCATCAGAAAAAACAAAAGATGCAAGAAATCGGGTTTATTGTCTTTGGTATGACCGTTGTGTATTTTGTTGCGCATAATATTGGCTGAGTAAAAATGAACAAAATCTATTATTCGCCAAAAGGATATTGGAAGGGAATAACAGCAATTAAAAAGCTAAGCCAAGCAGCGGGGGTCAGTGAACAAACAGCAAAAGAATGGTTATCTAAACAAGCGATTTGGCAAATTTATTTACCTGCGCCCAAACGAATACGAGGGCCACACTTTGTGAATACAATACCGAACGACACCCATCAAATGGATCTTCTATATTTGCCCTTGATACGATTAGACGAAAAAGATTTAAGTACGCACTTACAGTCATTGACATAGCTTCAAGATACAAAGATGCGGAACCATTAAAACAAAAGAGTGCTTTCTGTTTCTGTTGCTATACAACTGATATATCAACGAGGCCCGCTAACTTATCCTCGCATGATTCAAGTCGATGATGGAAAAGAATTTAAAGGGCAAGTGAATCAATTATTGTTGAAAATAGAGTTACCATTAAAAGAGGCATTCCAGGAGTTCACAGATCACAGGCTTTAGTTGAAAACTTTAACAAACAGTTAGCCAAAAGACTTTTCTCCTACCAGTATCACAGAGAGCTGATTGACAATTCTCGCAACACAGAATGGGTTAGAAGATTGCCCTCAGTTTTGCGCGCAATGAATATGAAGAATTTAAAAGGGTTAAAACCAGTACAAGCAATCAAAAGAAAAACAATAAATGTTGTTGAAGGAGAGCCTTCATCCTGCAAACTATTACCGTTTGGTTTGAAAGTAAGGCACCTTTATTTACCGGGGGAAGCAGAAGGGGACACTGCATCAGGGCAACCGATCCAGTTTGGAGTGTTGACCCGTATGAAATAAAAAGAATTGTAAAGATGAATCCGCCCGTTGTATTATTTACGAGAAACTGACACAACAAAACAACCCGCTCCTCAAAGATCTTTTGTGAAAGAAGAACTGCAGATAATCCCCCCAGACACAGTTCCGCTTTAATTAATTTACGTAAATATATTTGAGTTTAAAATGGAAGCTCAGAAGGAAGCGCAGAATGAAACAAGAATGGTAAAGGAAGAGACCTTGAAAATGATCCGGGAATCATTTCATGCGTGTTAATGCTATTAAGGAACATTTTCGGGGATTAATCAATGCATGCTAAATCATCCAGATCACCTACAACTTAAACCCCAAATTGGGAAAAAGATATCTTGAATAATAAAAAAAATTCGAACGCATCAAGCAAACATGAGAAAAGATTTAAATGAATTGGATGAAGCTATGATTGATCTTATAACAAAAGTTGATGAAAAATATAAACCCCCCTGTTTATGCGGTCCTCAGTGCCGATTGCATATGAAAACTCTGGATTAACAATACTCGTTTTGTGTTTGTTCTATCTAACGACTTCTTTGTTACAATGTTGTGTTGATCTCATGTAGATTAGATCGCAGTTTTACGTTGTCATGATGAAAAGTCTTATTGCCAAACAATGCTTCTTTGTAGTTGTCATGTGATATGTTTGACTGCACAACGCTGCGAGATATTCCCTTTGCTTTCTTAATGATTTTCTCTGGCTCGAAATATGTACATTTTTGACCTTACCCCACATACTCCTTGATCACCTTTCCAGATAATTCATCCTTCATCTTTCCTAAACCTTCTTGTTAGTAATTGAATGTAAAGGCGAATCTTTAGGATAATCGGACGTGTCATTACCCTCCACTCGCTCCTTTAGCTACTTTAATTCCATGTCTTTATAAATATCTTCAGTAGGAATATCTATAACAAAACTATCTGTATCTGTGTAAAGTACTCTGGACTCAGGATCCGAGGGCTTAAAGTAGTCATAAAGAAATTCTAACATCAAAAGCTTTGATAATTCTAAAACAGTAAACCCAATAAAAACGGGCTTGTCCAATTTGACTTTCTTTTTTTTCATCATTATGCCAAAAAGGTGATCATGAAATTTTCTGAAGTCCTGATAATTAGGTTTTGAAGTCAGCTTAATTGCTTCGTTCTCTCTGGTGACTAATCTGACATCTTTACGCTTGTGCGGATTCTCCATAGTCTTTCCGAAACAACTGTTGTTCATCAGCTTGAAAAGTCTTTTCTGAAGCATCTGCGGTTTTAGTTCTAAGATCAGGTTCTTCACGATGTATGGTTTCAGAACTTTTCTTGATCAAAGCAATTATACGTAAACAGCGTCAACTTCAAACCGTCTTAATAAAATTGTAGAAGCTGTAATGACGACAAAATTTTTTTTTGCCCGAAGTTGGGCAAAAGTTTTAGGGGGTTCTTTGGGATCCATCTTTAGATTTTCTGCTGCTAATGGTGTCATTATGCAGGTCAGGGGGTTCCGGGATATTCTAAGTCAACTTCTGAAGAAACCACGTTTTGATCAGGCGTTAAATTGCCCAACCCTTTAATGTTTTTGAATTTATTGGATCGCCCCTGTGTACTTTTTAAAGTTAGAATGGAAGTGATTGCGCATTCCCCTCATACAGTTTGTTTCATCAAAAATAATGAGATGTTGCCCTTTTCTTGGATCATAGTGTCCAAATTTGTTGTTTGCTTTACGTAATGATGCAAAGCCTATAATTCCCCCGCGCAATCCGTTTTCAATCATTGAAAATTGGTAAAACCCACAAAAATCAATCTGTATCCCGTAAACTTTAAGAAAGCATCCCGCTATCCGGGCGCCGAAAATAAAGCGCGGGATCCAGGCTTAATGTTTCATGCGGTTTTCTGTAATTTTTAAAGCGTCCCCCCCCAAAAAAAAGTCAGCCCCCAAGTAGGGGTCTGATGTCTCCCCCTTGTTTTACACTTAACTTCTGCCCCGATCTTGAGCATGTGGTAATCGAATATGATGTCCTTTTCCCCAAAGATAGAAAAGAACGCGCCTTTAGGCGGAAGTGTATCTTCGTCAAACCTTTCCCAACTGTTCATGTATTCATAAGGGTAAACGCCCTTTCTAACAAGAGTTGGGTCAAAATATTCTTCCGTTATTGGGCAGGACTTTAAGGACATAGCTAGTGACTCTAATGAACCCATCATGTGCTGCATAGAGTCGTAGAAAAACATGTTATTTAAAGTGAACACATGTACTTTTCTAATGACTGTGCAATGCATGACACCCTGAAGGCATCGTCCACTGCTTTCATTATAAGATGAGAGTCGTAAACCTCGCAAGTTATGAAAGAATACAGGCAGCTTCCATGTCTTTGGTTCAAACTTTAGTTGAAGATTGCAGTTGTTGTGCGCTGCTCCTCTGAACTTTCCACTAATGTGATCATGGTCTCTTACTGTTGGATTCTCTGCGTCTGATGAGAGACCTAAACCGCAAATCCAACAATGTGTGGCTGAGTCATACTGTTGTCGGTCTTCAGGCGTCATTATGATTTCAGATAAATTCAGATTATTAGAACAGTCATTGCGCACTTGCTGCATGCGTTCTAAGAAGTATTCTGCAGCATTAGGCCCTCTATATAATTCTGGCTTTGAATGAACGCCATCCGACCTGATAACAATGAAGGCAAATGAACAAATCTGATGATTACTCATTAAGACTGTTTTTCGAAGTTTTTGTGGCGCTGGCCCTTCATAAGGAACAATAAGCGACTCAAAGTCTGCGTAAACAACTATGGACTTGTTTGCAGCCGTTTCCAGTTCTTAAAACTAACTTTAGATCCAGGTGGGGGTGTAATTAGTTCTGTATTACAGTCTACAGAACTTTTACAATGTTTTATGTTCGCTCGCGGCTTGAAACAGATGGCATTCTTGTTAAACATTTTCTACAGAATTCTTGTTTGCCATGATCTTTTGAAGTATGCTGCATTAGTCTACTCATTGTTCGTATCAATGTGTAATGCGGTAGCCCTGTTGGCGAAGACATTAGGAGTAAAGTCAACATGATTTTTGTCTGGTTCGCCTATTGTTGGACTGTTCTTGGACACTTTAATTGGCACCAAATTTGTTTCCTCATCCCATGTGTATACATTAACAGTTATTGGTTTGTTTTGTTCTTCAAATGATCAATTTGGTCTACACTAACAGGAAAGGACACCCCTCTAAAGTTAAGATCATTGATGTAAGGGTGATAGTTAGACACTCTCTCTGCGTTTTTGCGGATATAATGCAGCCTTGCAAGAACACACCACATGAAACATTTGTTGTCTGAATTCTTTAGTTTAGAACTGCTTTTTTCGCTACCAATGCTGGGGGCAGCGGAATGTAAGCCTTGCCTACAATTGGTGCATACTTTAGACTGTTTTAATCTGATCTCTAAGACTTCGCCCTCTTGACCAACCAGAGCCTCTCATTTTGGCTTCTTCAGCGGCAGCGTCAAACTGTGCAAGCAGTTCGTCTGCCCAACCGAGCGTTAAGTCAGAGGAAAGAATAGTCTGTTGTTTAGTCGAGACCCAGACTTCTAGATTTTCTTCATTTATTGTTTACATAGTCGATTAAAAACAGCTAACATTACTTTAACTGGCGGGTCTATTGTTAGTTTACTTGGAACTTGAGAAATAGCATGTACAACGCTTGCCCGCACGTTTGCTGGATCAATGACTTCTAGATCAATATCATTCAGTGCTCTTGATAAACGCTCTCCTCTCAAGCATTCCTTCAAACAATTCGTCTGGTCCTTCATATATCTTAGCCATGTTGAGTTTCTTTTCTAACTCAAATATTTATTTATAATTAAAAAAAAAAAATTAATCAGAATCAATATCAACGGTCTTTTTGTGCTTGGACTCATAAACTAAAGTATAAAACACCTTCGATGTTGTTACTGTGAGCTGTTTAGAACAGAGTTTAATGTCTCGTTTACTTTTTTTAAGCATTCCTTTTTTATCTGCTCGGGGTTTGGCTGTTGAGAAAAACTTGTCCTCGCCTTTCTTTGAAGATCAAACTTTTGTCTTTTGTAGTCATCAAAATCGGCCTGTAAACGATTAAATTCTTCATCCGTGATGTTTGAGTCAACAAGCGCTTTATTTATTGTCAGTTTAAACGAACTAGTTTAGCCGTTATTAGTTGAACCATAGCTGTGTGCTTTTGGAGTTTAGTTTTTAATTTTTTGCCAGCCGCACTTACAGCTAATGAACACAGACCGAGAGCTAAAGACAAACCTCCTAGAGGTAAAGCTGCGGGTGCGCCCTATGCCCGTTGCTAAGAGACCAACACTCGTTCCTGCTGATAGAGCGCTTATAGTCGATGTTCCAGTATTAACATATGTAACAGCATTAAAGGCAGCAGAATACCTTCGTTTGGTTTTGCTGTATTTTGAAAGGTCCTGCTCTAGTTTTTTGTTGCATTTGCGTAATGTTGGTTAATCTGAAGGTTTTTATGTTAGGACTTTCTACTATCCCTTCTTTTGGCGGCGCTGTAGGCACATTTGGATAAACCTGAACAGACATGCTTTTTATAAAATAAAAATAATTTAGTATACTACATCTTTTAAATCTGTTAGCTTCAATATTTAGCTGTGCATCATATATTAAAAACAAATGTACATTAAGCGGTTTATCGGCTTCTTCTCTTTATCAATTTGAATGTTTATTACGTCTCTCACAGTTCTCCGCTTCCATGCAACTGATTATCCTCTGTTGACCTTAGGTCAATCCATAAACCGTATTTCGTTGTTAAATAATCATCAAGCCTAACATTGTGAAGATGTAAATCTTTAGACACAAGGTCAACTGTTGGATTTCTACACCTCCCGCCTCCAAACAGTTTTCTTTATTTCATCAAAATGCTGATAAGGTTTAAGCCCGCTAGCGTAGATTTGGTTAGGAACTACCCTCAATCGAACATTGTACTTTCGTTATTTTTGGATTAAAAAACTTTTCACTTCCTCTTTTGAACGGTTCTTCATCTTCGCACAGCAATAAAATACCTTTAAGCGATCTTGCTGCAACACTAAAACTAAAATTCCATATAGCGTCTGCCCTGCTTCTGGGATATGTTGTATGATGAATCACTCTTTCGTAATATATTGCTAATTTTGACTGATATTGTTGCTCAATCAGCCTTGCTAAATTAGGGTTGCTAACAACGTCAAACTCTAACGAGATGTCAGAAATGCTGTACTTTGCTTCGGTGTCTGATGATCTGATAACACGTTTGTATTCATTAAAAGTTAGTTCATATGACAATCTGTCTTTTATGCTCCTTGAAAGTATGGGGCATGCGCTTTTAACAACTCAAAATCTAAGGGTATGGAAAAGCGATTTCCATACGCAAAATTTACGGCTACATACTTTTTGCCGTCTTTAGTATCTCCAGCGCCTATTCTATGTTTTAGTGCTTCTTCATTTTCAATTCCTTGAAACGCAAGATCGGCCCTTTCATTCCCGGTTAGCCATAGATCAGAATAGGTTAAAAATATGTCTGCATTATGTAAAGAAAATATTTCTTGCCCCTCAAGTTTTATAGAAATTTTCTTAACGATTGCCCGCCCCAGATTCTGTACAACTGTCCTGTTTGGGTCTGTTGTTGAAGCGAGTTCTATTTTGAAAGTAAGACGCGCAGAGCCTGGCACAATCACTTCATCTGCTCCTAGGTCTGGAAATTTGACGTAAGAATTTGATCTGCATCAATAGTAGATGGATTATTTGGAACAATAATATTCCGTTTATTTCCCTTCACGCCAAGGGGCTCTTTCAGTTTTCTATGCGGGTCAAGAATCGAGCCATATGCTTGTGGCATTTTTTTATAAACAAAATAAAAAAGTTAATTATTAAAGAAACATGGCAGGCATTGAAGATGAAGATTATGATGATTTTGATCCTGGAGACGACATGAGTGAATGACTCCTTTGGTACAACATCGCTCGGGGCTCTCTTTGCGGCGTGAATTAACAGAAAGTAAGGTCAGATCATTATACCAAAGTTTAGGCCAAGAACCTCCCGAATTTATAGACCCTAATGATTTTGAAGTAAAAGATGACCATTTGTTTGTGAGGAGCGACCAAGGACAACTTGTTCAGCTTACATCTAAACCAGACTCATCAAAGTTTTTAAAAAGAGTACAATTAGACAAAGGCTCAGTGTGAGCGAACAAAATCGCCTTGGCATTTCTAAACCAAAATTAGATAGGGATGCAGTTTCTAAACTTCAAAACACACTGCAGGAACTCCCAACAGCTAACCAAATACAAAACATGGAACTTAAAGAATTAAATCAATCAGCAGATGAAATAATAAATGCAATAGAAGCAGAAACCAGTTTTTCCGAAGAAACAGCGTTAAAAACAATTAATGATTCCCCGCTACCCATGCGAGAAATAGCGGCCCTTGATCATGCTTTAAGAAGCATCAGAGGCGAATTAACAAACAATTTAGCAAAACTGGGTGAAATAGATGAGCATATAAAAGAGAAAAAGAAAAAACTCGTTGAGGCTGATGACGCCAACTTAGGGTCTGATATTAAAGAAAGAATAACCCAAAGACTAAAAGATCTTGAACAAGAAAGATCAGCAAGACTAGAAGTGTTGTCTACTAACCGAGAACAATTACGAACTCAAGTGAGCAGAATAAGAGAAACTATCCAAAGAATTTTATATGAAGACACAACGCTAGCAGAACGAATACGAACACTGTTTAGAGAGCAGGGAGTCACATTAGCAAGCGTTATAACAGCCTTAGGATTTGCAATAAGTACACTGGTGTTGGCTATTACAGGCGGCGGTGGTCAAAGTCCAGTGCCTCCACCCACCATCGCCTCCACCTGATAAATCATGGGTAAAAAAACAGCTTGATCATCTTGCGAGTTTATTAAAAAAATTAGCCAGTAAAGCCATGGACGCTTTACAGGTATATTAGGGGGCGTTGTTAGCTGGCTTTTGTCTACTGCAAGCAAAGTAGTTGGCTTTATGGCCGAGCACTTATGGACATTAGTTCTCTAATAGTTGGGTTAATTTTTAGTAAGATAAAGACCAAGTAATCCTAGGCCAGTTATCCAAGAACAAGTGCTGTCTTTTCATATTCATGGTCATCGCGAACAGAGTCCGCGAGCTTTGCTGAGTCTTCAATGGCCTTTGGGCTTTGGGCCACGGGGATTGGATGACTTATTCTTGGGGGGTCATCTTTTTTTTTTACTGCTTGAAATATTCCTGGCCAGAATTTATGTCGTTTTGTCCGACCTTTTGTTAAATTTTTCCGCAACGAAAATTTCATGGTTGTAGTTTTTTAAATTGTTCCTCCTGGGTCTGAGGTCGGGAAGGGTAGCATTTTAAAAAACATTTGCAAAGAAAATTTACTTTTGATCTTGCGTATTGTAAAACATCTTGGTACCTTTTTAATTTAAAGGGTTTAAAATCAACTTTTGAATTAAGGGCATCCTCTAAATTTGAAAGTTTTGGGTTTTTGTCCCAAAAAGCCAGAAAAGGGGATCTTTATGCCCCGGATCTTGTGTGCTTTTTAACTGCAAACCCCAAAAACGTAAGACAAATAAAAAGGTCATTTATTCGTTCTATTCCTGTTTTTAGTTAGGCCCTTGGGAAGTGTTTAAGATAAATGTTGTCCATGCGGGGTTTTTGCTTTGTCTAGGGACCCGAGGTGAACAGGGGTGCCTAAAAGGAAAAAAAAAAGGTTTTTGTGTAAGGAGGTTTCCAGTCAATTTATATTTTTGTGCACCCCCAAAAATTTAAGGGGTGCCAAACCCATGATTGCGGTCCAACTTTTGTCTAAAGCTGTCTTGATGTTAATTTTGGGAATTGTTACTTTTTCCCTTTAAAAACCCTTTCATGTCTATTCTGTTGCAAAATGGATTAAACGGTTTGTTTTTGGGTTTAATGGGTTGCAGTTCAGTCAAAATACGTTGGGTTGTAATAAAAAAATGAAACCCTATACACTGACAAACCCAAAAAGGATTGGGATTATTTAAGTGTCAGCAAGACACCCCACCCCAGTTGATGCAAAAAAAACCCCCACAGCAAATTTTTAACTGGTTCTGTTAAACTGCATCGGATGACTAAACCCAAACATTTTTTGGGATGTAGTTTTTTTTAAACGGGGGTTTAAGATATTGCTTAAGGGAGTATTTACCTTTTTTTTGAAAGGTGTCATTTCGGGGCCCCCACAGAAATGACGGGGGTTTGTAGTTGTTATTTTTTTTAAGATTGTGTGGGGGGCCCAACAAAATTTTTTGGCATCAGTATATTTGAATCCCTCTTTTTTAAAGGGGGTTTTAAAAATTGTTTGAAAAATTAAAACTCAAGCCCGCCTTCGTTTTTGGGAGCATGCTTTTGGAAAAACGAATGGGGAAAACCAGACGGTCGCGCTCCATGAAATATTCTTACAAAGTCGTAGGGTTTTTAATTAAGTAAAGCCAGGGAGATAAAAAGGGGTTCTAAAAGTTACAAAACGGGGGAAAGTTACCATTTAACAATCCCCTGATGGTTATTAGGGTTTTCCTCACTAAAAGAGCAATGAGTAACTTTGACATTACTCTCAAACAAAAACAAGCAAATCTAAAAACAATTTTAAAACTTTTCAAGCCTGAAGAAAAAGGGGAGGTTACTTTTTGTTTAAAAAGCTAGCTAAAAAGTTGGCTTTGCGGCTGGGCCCTTTTTGATTAGGGTTTCAAACCCAAAAAAAAAATACCTTTTGAGGGGGGAAAAAACCCCTCGTTTTTTCATTACATTCATTTCTCTTTTCTTTGGATGAGCTAAGCACTGATGAAAACTTATTTGATGGAAGAACCCCCAATGTTTTTAAAGCCTCTTCCGTCAGGAAAAGCTGCCTAATTTTCGATTATGAAATTATACAATTTTCCCCCAATTTTTCAGTTTAAAAAATTAGTTTTTGGGGGGGGTCGGATCGTTTAATATAAAAAAATTTCGGGCAAAGCAGGGGGAAAAATTTTTAAAATGTGATAAACCCGCACTTTTTTTTGGAAAAAAAATAATTTGTTGTACTAAAACATGGGGCCCTGGACCAAAAAGAAACCCGGGGGTTACATTAGCGCCCGTAAGGTGTATAACCTTAGAATTTTAAAAAACCTTGGCCCGAAGTTGCGGACTTTTACCGAAGGTGGATAGGCGCTTTGGGATGGTTTTGAGTTCCCTAAAGATGGTGATTATTTAAAAAGCAAAGAGGGTTTGGGGACAGCAAAAAAAAAAAATTTCCTAAACTAGAACAACTGGGGGAAAACAGGGGGCCCAAAAAATTGGTTTTGGGCCCGTATGAATATAAAATAGTTCGAAAAACCCGACCCCAAAAGGCACTTGAACCCTATTTAGGGAAAGGGACATAAAATTTTGGGAATTTTAAGCCCCTTTTCATATTTTAAGCCCTTAAAAAAAAATTTTAGAAAAGCATTCAACTCTGGCCCCTTTTCATGTAAGTCTTATGCCCGGGCGAAATAGTCGGGAAAGAAATTGAAAATTTAAAGCCGTTGGGGGAAAAAAAAAGGGCATCCTCCACAGAAAAGAAACAGTTGTAAAAAAAGCTTCTACAAAATTACAGTTCTTTCCAAGCGGAAAATTAGGAGACACGTTCACAATGATATTTGAAATTTCTGTCTTTAAAGATGTGGAGAGGGATGGGGTTGTGGGCGTTAGTGACGACCTTATAAAAGGAATTAATATTAGCTGGCAAAACTTAGACGTTAAACGTCTTAACGTTACCATCGTCGTTCTTCACAATGGCGAGGATATTAAGATCATAACAACAAGCAACAAAATCAATGTTGACTTAAATAGAAACAATCTTACAGAACTGAATGGATTAATCTTACACATTTAGGCCTCATAGGGTTTTATTATACTGAACAAGTTTTGACGGAGAGTATGATAAAAATAATAACTGGATTAGATTAAGTTCTGTTATAAAACTATGGAGCAGTTAAACTTTATGATAAAATCCCCTCATTGTTCAATGATTTGTGGGCAGACTGGTTGTGGAAAAACAATATTTGTCCTAGACTTATTACAAACAGTTTATCGCTATAATTTTGATCTATTGTGATTTTCTGTCCAACACTTAAAAGGAACAAAGCATTATCATGATAGAAGGTTTATATGGACAGACAATGACGTATATTTAGTTAATCCTAGCACTAAACTGAGTGAGTGTTTAGAATACTTTTATAAAGTGTTTGAAGGAACGCAGACACTCTTTATTATAGATGACTGTTCGGCAGAAAAAGATATAGTTAAAAAGAGAAACACTTTGTCAAGCTGGCTTTCAGCGGAAGACATGATGGGATAAGTGTGTGGATTTTATGCCAGAAATATAACTCGGTTTTAAAAGACTTTAGAGAACAGTTAAAGACTGTAGTGTTATTTCACATGAAAGACAGAGACTCATTTGATGAATGTTTGCGTGAAAATGATGTTATTGAAAATGCCCAGGAAAAACACAGGATTAAACAAAAACTAAAATCTGAAAAGTTTAGTAAATTAGTTTTGAAACGGATAACCCTACACAGTATGTTTGTTTGTAGATAATCGTTATTTTTTGGGTATTGAAGTCTTACTTGTCAGAGAACAGGAAAACCTTTATTCTGGGTCACTTTCGCCCGAAACTGGTTGAGGGCGAAAGTGAGCCAGAATGAAGGTTTTCCTGTTCTCTGGTGTTTAGGTCTTCCTTGGTGCTGTATTGGGCTAGGGTGGAGATTTAGTATCATCATGTTCTATCTAGTTAGTTAGGGCCCCGCCTCTTCATCTCTCATCAATATTTTTTAATGTGAATAAATGTTGTGGTTTGTCTATCTCTTGCCTGGTTTGATTTGTGCGCTTGAGGTCAGGTACTTGCGGGTTCCCCCTTTCCCAGTGCTCGTTTTGGGTCCCCCTTTAAACCGGGTAAACCTGACACTTGGGGGCTCGTCCGGGATTTGGGGTGAGCCTTCCCTTTTGACCTCGCGGGCAAAGTAACTGGGCTCTGTCTGTCTTAATTGTTGTGTGGGTGGTTGGAGGGGGGTTTTGCCTAGAAAGGGTGGGGGCATGAAAATGAGACACAGGCGTGTAAGCCCTGTAATTGCGTTTTTTAGTTGGGGAAAGTGATTGCTTTGTCGAATTTTGTTTTGTCATGGGGTCATGATAGTGTATATAACTCAAAATTATTTTATTTCTCCCATTTGTTGTGGGAAACTATATTATTTTGTTGTCTCCCTTTTGTTGTGGGGACCATAGCTTTTTTTTATGCAAATTTTCTTTGTATTAAATTGGGTGTCGACAGAGGGTTTGGGGGAGGGGCCCTTTGTGTGTGGGGGCCTTTTTAGGGTTGCCGGGACCCTGTTGGGGGGGAATTGGGGGTGTGGGGAGACCTTTACCCCTTGTCGAAATTGGCCTACCCCGGCTGGCTTGGCGCGCCGTTGTTTAGATTAGGGATAGGGACTTTCTCTTGTGGGTTAGGTTTTTTTTCCCAGGGTAGGTTGGGGGGCCGTATTTGTGTGGCTTAGGGTCGGTCAGAGGTCTCTGTAAAGGTGAGGGTGTTCCCATGAGACTTTAGGAGAGCCGGGCTTTCCTCTTTGGGGAAACCACCTTTTTTTGGTGGGGTTTTCGACTGGTCTTTTTTAGAAACCTGGGAGCTGTTGGTGATTTCTTGCTGATACGAAGAGAGACAGACTCTGACCTGTAAGGTGAGTTTTCAAAAAAAAAAAAAACGCTTTGGATTTTATTACTTGTAATAGTTATGCGGTTATTTTGTCCCCTCGTCAGTGCATTGGCCTTTTTTTTTCTTGTTTAAAGGTAAAAAGAAGGGCTTTTTTATTAAGAAAAATTTGCAGCCGGTAGGGGGGTGCGTTTTGCGTGTTGAAAAAAAAAGAATTAAGAGGGGAAAAATTTTTTTTGATTTGTTGCTCCCGCGCTGTGGGGGAGTGGGTCTTGCGTTTTTTTAGCGTGCAGGGATTAACCGGAGAAAAAGGGAAAAGGCGGTTTTTTAACCCTTTTTCCCCCTAAATTTTTTGGGCGAAGTGCCTAAACCCGCCTTTTTCCGTTTCTAACAAGTAACCAAAAAAATAATGATTATCTAAAAAACGGGCATAGGGGTTAGGTTATCCTTTTCAATACAAATTTACAAAACTTTTGATTTCCTTTTTGTTTTAAATCCTATTTTTTTCCCTGAAATTTTCATAACACTTTTCAGCAACTTCATAAAATGCATCTTGTCTTTCATGTAAAATAAAACTACGTCTTTAATGTTTTTAAAAGTTTTTAAAAAACCGAGTTTATTTTTGGCATAAAATACACACTTTCAGCTGTTTTCCACTAAAAGCTGTTTCGACAAGTGTTTTTTTTTTAATTATGTCTTTTTCGTGAAAGTCTTTTAAAAAAGCGTCTGCGTTCCTCAAAAATATAAAAAGCGTTCTAGACATTCACTAGTTTATTGCTGGGTTACTAAAAATTTGTTTATATTGTCCTATAAACCTTCTATCATGTATGCTTTGTTCTTTTAAGTTTGGACAGAAAAAAATATGTAAAAAATTTAACGTTAAACTTTTTGTAAAGGTCGAGGAAAAATTTTTTTTTCCCCAAACCCAGTTTGCCCACAATTAATGAACAATGAGGGGTTTTTGTCATAAAGTTTAATTGTTCATTTTTTATAACAGAATTAATCAAATCCAGTTATTGTTTTTTATCATGCCCCTTTTAAAAAAAAATTGTTCAGTATAATAAAACCCTATAAGGTCAAAATGTGTAAGTTTAACCCCAATTTTAGTTCTGTAAGATTGTTTTATTTTAGACTAATTTTGTTTTTGTTGCTTGTTGTTATGACCTTAATTCCCCCCATTGTTAAGAACGCGCAGTACCTTAAAGTTTTAAGTTTAGTTTTGCCGTTTAAAATTTCCCTTTTGGGGGAAACTCACTAACCCCCACAGCCCCACCCCTCTTACATTTTTTAAGACAGAAATTTAAAAATATCATTGTGAACGTGTCTCCTAATTTATTTGTGGAATGAATTGTAATTTTGTAGAAGCATTTTTTAAAAACCGTTTCTTTTCGGGGGATTTGTTTTTTCCCCATCGGCTTTATTTCAATTTTTTTGGGACTATTGTGCCGGCAAAAGATTAAATGTAAGGACTGAGTTAAATGCTTTTCTGAAATTTTTTTGAGACAAAAAAAATGTAAATGGGTTATAAATTTAAAATTTTTATGCCCCATTCTAAATATGGTTCAAAGGGCCCTTTTCTGTCGGGTTTTGAACTTTTTTATATTCATTGGCCACATTTTTGCTTTAGATTGCACATTTGTTCTGTTTAGGAAACTTTTTGCTGCGCCAACCCTTTGCGTTTATAATCCCCTCTTTGTGTACTCAAAACCATAAAAAAGGCCTATCCACCATTTTGTTCAAAGCCCGCAAGTCTGAAAGGTCTTTTAATTTAAAGTTATACACCTACGGCGCTATGTACCTGTTCTTCGGGCCCCGCGACTTTTTTTTTAGTAGGTTTATTTTATTTCCAAAAAATGTGCGGTTATCACTTTCCCAAAACTTTTTGTTTTGTCTTTGATTTTTATATTAAATGATCCGACCCTCCACAAACAAATTTTTTAAACTGTAAATTGGGGGAATTTGTTAATTTTTAATCGCAATATGAGCTTTCCTGGGGAAAAAGGCTCTTAAAACATTTGAGGGCTTTCATCATTAAGTTTTATCAGTGCTCGTCACCCAAATGAAATGGTAATGAATGTAATGAAAGATCGAGCGGATTTCCCCCCCAAAAAGTATTTTGTCTGGTGAATTTAAAAACTATGAATGTCTCGTTGTCGTTAAAAAACCCTAACATTTTAGTGCTTCCTTTTAAAAATGTACCTAACTTCTTTTTCGGGGTTGAATGTTAACATTGTTGTCAAATTTGCTTTGAAATTTTGAGAGAAATGTCAAAGTTACTCATTGCTTTTTTTAGGAACAAATCCAAATAACCATGGGTAGGGTTTAACTGGCTAACTATTTCCCTTCATTATTATTTTTTTTTAATTTATTATTTTTCTTGGATTCAGTTATTTTAAAACCCCATAGATTTGTAGAATTTTTCCCTGGAGCGGGGACGTTTTGGTTCCGCAATGTTTTAACAGCTGTTTTAAAAACGAAGGACGGTTTGGGTTTGTTATTTTAAAACTTTTTTTTAACGAAATAAAATGAGCGCTTTTAAAATTATAAAGTGCAAAATTTCTGTTGGGGACTACAATTTTTAAAAAATGTAGCAATGATATTTGCCCATTGCTGTGCCAGACTGTCCTTTTCATAAAAAGGTGAGTACCCCATTAAGCAGATATCTTTAACCCCCTATTAAAAAAGACACTCGAAAAAGTGGGGTTTCAGTCTCGATGCGTTTTTTCAGAACCAGTTAAATTTGCCGGTTTTGTGCATCAACTGGGTGTGGGTGTCGTATGCAAATTCTTTAAAAATCACCCGATCCTTTGGTGAGGTCAGTGTCAGATTTCATTTCTTTTTCACCTTGACGTATTTTGACTGAACTGCGAGCCCCCTTTACCAAATGACAAACCGTTTAACCCATTCGCAACCGAATAGCATGAAGGCTTTTGAAAGGTTTTGAAACGAATTCATATTATGTTAAGACAGATTTTAGACAAAAGTGGTCTTTTTCTGGCTTAGGGACTCTTTTTTGTGGGGCGTGACGAAAGTATAACTATGTGGAATCCTCCTTACAATTTTTCTTCGGAAGGCGTTCACCCTTTGGGGCCCTAGAGAGGCATAAAAAAGGTGGACAACATTTATTTTGACCATTGAGGGCCCAATAAAAACAGGAAAAGAACGAATAAAGCTCTATTCGTACTTTCGTTTGGTGTTTGCTGGTTCGCAAGCCAGGCGAGATCGAGTAAGATCCCTTTTACGGTTTTGATCGCAAAAAACAGTATTAGCAAATTAGAGGACGCCTTAATTTACAGTTGATTTTCCTTAAAATTTTTAAAAAAGGGACCCAAAAGTTTTTTTAACGCAAAATCGAAAATAGACTTTGCTGTTGGATGGTTTATACATGCTGCCTTCTGACTCGGCTCCAATAGGTACAATAATAAATACAAAAATGAAATTCTTATGCAGGCAAAGAACAGAAGGTTGGGAAAAACGAAAAATTCTGGCCGTAATACTACAAACAATAAAAAAAAAACCCCAAAATTAAGTCCCCAATCCCCCCGACCGAAACCCCCAAAAGGGCATCGAAAAACGCGGACTTGGTTCGCGGACATGAAAAATGAAAAGACAGCCTAGTTGTTGGATTAATGTCCCAGGATTACTTGGTCTTTTCACTGAATGTAATCCAATTTTAAGAGAACTAATGCCCATAAGTGCTCGGCCATAAAGCCAAACTTTGCTTTCGGTAGACAAAAGCAGCTAATAAAACCCCCCTAATATACCCCGGGGAAGGTCTATGTTTACCAGCTAATTTTTTTTAATAAACTTGCAAAATGATCAAGTGTTTTTTACCATGTTTATCAGGAGTGGCGATGGGGGCATAACTTTTCCCCCCGCCCCCGCCTTAATACCATCACCGTGTACTTATTGCAAAATTTGCCCTTTATAACGCTTGCAAAGTGATCCTTGCTCTCTAAACGCGTTCTTATTTTTTCGTCGTTTTGTCTTCATATAAAATTTCCCGGTGTTTCTTTATTCTATTTACTTGAGTTCGTAATTTTTCCGGTAGTAGTTGCGTTTAGTCTAAAAGATCTTCGTTCTTCAAAATTTTTTTTTGTCTTTTTCTTATTCTTTTTTTAATCTCACGCCCTAGTTGGCGTTTGTCAGCCAACGAGTTTTCTTTTTCTCTTTTTTTTCCCCATCTGTCCCCAGTTTTTCTAAATTGTTTTTAATTCCCCCGGATGGGTTTTTAAAGCACGATCAAAGGGTAAAAGTTCTCTCAGGTGCCCTGGTTCGTCAATTGTTTTTTAAAGCTGTTTTTTTCTTCAGTGAGTTTGTCCTACTGTATTTTTACTTTGACTGCTGTTTGATCTAACTTCAAGTTTCCGGTTTGCATTTGGTTTTTTCGCGGGAGTTCTTGTAGTGTGTTTTTAAGTTTGCAACTGCCTCCCTTTTCTAATTTTGGTTTGTAAAGGCCAAAGGGGATTTCGAAAATTTCCCCCTGAAGGTGTTTTTTGATTGTACCTTTTCTACAAATTTGATGAGCTGTTTTGTGTAAATGAAAAGGTTGTCCTTGCTTGTTTTTTACATACAAATGGTCTCTTTTACTTCAAAATCATCAGGGAATAGTTTCGGGGGTTTTGTCCTAAAATTTGGTATAATGATCTGACCCTTTTTTCTGTTAATTCCGCCTTTGCGCCCCCCCTAATTCATCCCGAATGAGAAATTGGCGTTTCTGTGTCAAGGAGTCCTTTCTCCATGTCGGCGTCTCGAGTCCTAATATTATAATCTTTTCACCTCCCAAATTTCCCCCCTTTTTTAATAATTTAAATTTTTATTTTGTTTATAAAATGTACAAGGATATGGCCGATTCTTGACGCTAGAGTCTGAAAAACCCATGGCGTGAAAGGGAAAAAAACGGATTTACTGTTCCCAAATAAACCATCTACTATTGGCGATCAATTTTACTGTTTGTTTCCGACCTAGGAGCGGAGTTTGATTGTGCCCGGCTCTGCCCCGGGTTACTTTTAAAATAGAACTGCTTCAACAACAACCCCAAACCCGAACAGTTGTCCGAATTTGGGTGGGCAATCGTTAAGAAAATTTCTGTTTTAAAAATTGGGGGAAAGAAGTATTTTCTTTAACATGCGACTATTTTTTAACTATTTGATCTATGGCTAACCCCGAAAAAGAAAAGGGGGGTCTTGCGTTTAAGGAACGCAATGAAAAGCACTAAAACTTGAAAAGCCCCCGAAATCGCCTCAGGTGCTAAAGGGGAGCAAAAAGGGTTTTGCTGTAATTATGCGTTTGGAAATCGCTTTTCCCTTCCCCCCAGTTTTGATTGTTAAAAAACGCGGCCCCCTACCCTTAAGGGGATTAAAAGACAGATTGTCTACGAACTAATTTTAAAGCTAAAAGTTTTTTCGTCAAAAAGAACCCAAGAAAATACGCATTTTTTGACATCTCGTTAGGTTTGTGTAGGGGCAACTCTAATTAGCAGGTGATTGAGCAACAATATGGTCACAATTAGTAATATATTACAAAAAGTTTCGTCTATTTAATACCCAAAAAAAGGGCAGACGCTTTATGGAAAATTTTTTCTTAGCGTCGCAGTAAAAACGCCCTTAAAGGATTTTATTTCTGGTAAGATGAAGACCCTTTGCAAGAGCAAGTGAAAAAATTTTTTAATCCCTCAAGTAAATGTCTTGGCGGCATCCTAAACCCAAAATTTTGCTGCGGGCTTAACCCTTTATCATTTTGACGAAATAAGAAAAAATTTTTTGGGGGTGGGAGGGGGAAAGTCCAAAAGCGACCTTGCGTCTAAAGATCTAACCTTACAGTGTTAGGTGAGATTATTTACATCAAAAAAACGGTTTTTGGATTAAAAGGGGCAACAGAGGATAAAGAGTTGCAGGAAGTGGGAGAAGGTTAAAGACGTAAAAATTAAATTTAGAAAGAAAAAGAAGCCCATAAAACCCCTTAATGTAATTTGTTTTTTTAATTTTTGCACATGAATATTGAAAAAAAAAGATTAGGCCTACGAATACTAAATTTTTTTTATTTTTAAAAAGCAGTCGTTTAAATTTATCCAAAAAGTGCCTCGGCCGAGTCGCCCAAAAGAAGGTAGTAGAAACCCCCCGGGATAAAAACCTTTAGATTAACCCCCATTCACAAATTTTTTTACAAAACTAGAGCAGGACTTTCAAAATACAGCAAAACCCAAACGAAGGTATTTTGCTGCCCTTTAAAGCTGTTACCTATTTAATACTGGGGATCAACTATAAGCGCCGCATCAGCAGGAAAAGGTGTTGGCCTCTTAGCAAGGGCATAGGGCACCCCCAGCTTTACCTCTAGGTGGTTTGTCTTTAGTCTTGGCCTATGTTCATTTGCCTAGGTGCAGCTAGCAAAAAAAATAAAAAATCCAAAAGCACAAGCTTGGTTCAACTATAACAGCTAAATTAGTCCTTTTAAATATTAAATAAAGCATAGCGCTCAAACTCCCCGGATGAAGAAATTTAAACGTTTACGGCCGATTTTGATGCTACAAAAGACAAAAAATTTTTTTCAAAGAAAGGGAGGAAAGTTTTTTAACAGCCGACCCCGGCAGTAAAAAAGGAATGTTAAAAAAAGTAAACGAAAACATTAAACTCTGTTCAAACAGCTCACATTAAAACGCCAAAAAGGGTGTTTATCTTTAGTTTATGAGTCTAAAAAACAAAAAGCTATCGATTTGTTAATTATTTTTTGTTTAAAAAATATTTTGAGTTAGAAAAAAATCAGCAGGAAAATATTGAGGACGGCGAATTGTTTGAAACAAAGCAGAAGATTTATCAAGAGCACTGAAAGATATTTTTGAAGCTTTATCCACAAGCGTACGGGGAAATGTTGTATGTATTTCTAAGTTCCCCAAATAAACTAAAAATAGACCCCCCAGTTAAAATAATGTTAGCTGTTTTAATCGACTTGTAAAATAAATGAAAAAAATCTAGAAGTCTGGGCTCGACTAAAAAAGACTATTCTTTTCATAAAGACTTTAAACTGGGTTGGGCGACCCAAAATGCTTACACGTTTGATGTGGCCCCTGAAAAAAGCCAAATGAGAGGCTTGGTTTGGGCAGAGGGCGAAATCTTTGAGTCAGATTTTTAAAAAGGTAAGTATGCACCCATTGAGGCAGGTCTTACATTCCATACTCCAGCATTAGTTGCGAAAAGCAGTTTAAACATAAAGAAAAAAGCAAAAAATGTTTTATGTGGTGGTTCTCGCAGGCTGCATTACGCCGCAAAAAAGCAGGGATGTCTAACTATCACCCTTAATCAAGATCTTAACTTTTGTGGGAAAATTTCCCTTTTCCGTTAGCGTGGATTCTTTGATCAGTTTTAAGAACAAAAACAAACCCAAAACTGTCAATTTTTACACTGGATGGGAAAAAAAATTAAGCTTTAAAAATGTCAAAAACAGTCCCAAGATTGGCGAGCCAGACAAAAATATGTTGACTTTACAAATGTTTTCCCAGGGGGGCTCCCGCTTTTCACATTGATCGTACAATGGTAGTTTAATTGCGGCATATTTCAAACATAAAAAATAAACAAGAATTCTGCAGAAAATTTTTAAACCAAGAACCCTCGTTCAAGCCGAAGCAACAAAAGAAACATTGTATTGGGCCCCAGGTTTGACTGTAATACAGAATAATTACGCCCCACCCGGTTAAAAGTTGTTTTAAACTGGAACGGCTGCAAACGACCCATATTTTGTTTACGCAATTTCAAATCACTCATTTTTCCTTATGAAGGCCAGCCCACAAAAACTTCGAAAACATCAAATGAGAAATCATCAGATTTTTCATTTCCCTTTTATTATTTGTGGGTGGGATGGCTATTCAACGCCAGAATTTATACAGAGGACCAGATGCGGCAAAAATTTTTTTACAGCGCATGCAGCAAGTGCAAATGATTGTTTAATATCTAAAATTTATCTAAAATATAAGGCGCCTGAAACCAAAAACATTGACTCGGGCCACTCACTGCTGGTTTTGGGGTTTAGAACTCGGTGAGGAAGCCAACCAAAAGTAAGAGCCATGATCACATTAGTAAAGTTTAGGGAGCGCGCCAGTAATGAAATTTTCAACAAAATTTTGATCCTGACAGGGAAAGCTGCCGATTTTTTCACAACTTGCGTGGTTACGACTTCCCCTTAAAATAAAAAGCAGGGGGGGCACGCCTTTAAGGGGTCAGCATTGCACAGCATCAAAAAAAAAATACAGTTTTTTCATTTAAATAACAGTCTTTTTATGACTCTATGCAACACATGATGGGTTCATTGAGCGCTGCTATGTCCTTAAAGTCCTCCCCCAATAAGGGAAAAGAATATTTTGCCCCAAACCCCTCGTTGAAAGGGCTTTACCCTTTGGTACCTAACATTTGGGGAAAGGTTTTGTGAAGATACACTTCCCCCAAAGGCGCTTCTTTTTATCTTAGGAAAGGACCAGGATTCGATTCCAGCATGTCAAGATGCATGGCAAAATTTAGAGTGTAAAACAAGGGGAGTATCATGATTCCTCTTAATGGCGATACTGTTTGTTGGCGGCGTCTTTGAAAATTTAAGGAAACCTGCTAAAACTTTACCTGGATCCCGCGCATTACATTTCTGCCCCTGGGATGATTGGGACACTTTCTTAAAGGGTTTACTGGGTACAGTTTGATTTATTGTCTGATTTCCAATGATTCAGTGATTGAAAACGGATTGCGGGGAGGAATTGTATGGGTGCATCATTATGTAAGAAAACCCAAACAAATACTTGGACGACTATGATCCAAGTAAAAGGTCAAACTTTTCCATGATTTAGATGAAAACAATCTGTAGGATGGGCTATGGGCAACCCTTTCCCTTACGAAACTTTAAATGTACACGGGTACGAATAATTTCAAAAGGCTTTAAATGGTTGGGGGCATTTTGACCCTGATCAACAGCGCGGTACATTCTAGAAGTTACTTAGAATTCCTCATAAACTCCATGACCGCAAAAATGCTACCCATTAGCGGCAGAAAGCCTAAAGAGGGAACCCAAAGAGCCCCCTAAACTTGTGCCAATCTTCGAGGAAAAAAAATTATGTCTGTCCCCAGTTCACAATTTTTTTTGCATGTTTAAAGCTAACAGTTTTCTGTGAAAATTGCTTTCGACAAGAACATTTCAAAAACATACATCTGAAAAACACTAATTTTTAGAATAAACACGATGCTTCAGAAAAAAGACTTTTTCAAGCTGATAACAACGCTTTTTTGGGAAAGTTTGGGAGAATCCGCACAAGCGAAAAACGTCAGTTGGTCCCCCCGAAGCTTTTAAGCTGCTTAAAAACCTAATATCGGGACTTCGAAGATTTAGGGATCACTTTTTGGCTAAGATGAAAAAAAAGAAAGTCAAATTGGACAAACCTGTTTTTTTTGGGGTTTTGTTTTAAAATTATAAAAGTTTTAATGTTAGAATTTTTAGACTATTTTAAAAAACCCCTGTATCCGAGTCCAGAGTACTTTACACAGATACAGATAGTTTTTGTTATAGATACCCCTATGAAGACATTATAAAGAATAAAAACAAATGGCAAAAGGTTATGCGGGATGGTAGACACATCCGATTCCCCTAAAGTTCACCTTTGCATTCAATTACTAATAAGAAGTTTTGGGAAAAGATAAAGGATAAATTATCTGGAAAGGGTTTAAAGGAGTTTTTGGTTTAAGGTCGAAAATGTACAGTATTCGACCCGGGAAAAAATCAAAGGCAAAGGGGAATATCTCGGGTTGTGCAGTCAAAATTTAAAATGACAACTAAAAAGAAGCATTGTTTGGCAAAAAGACTTTTCATCAGAAACGTAAAAAACTCGTTTAAAATTTACATGAATCAACACACGTTGTAAAAAAAAGTCATTAATAGAACAAACACAAAACGTGTGTTTGTTAACCAAGTTTTCAATGCATATGGACAATAGAACCGAAAATTAATTAAAGGGAAAAACTTGTCTGGGGGGATTACTGCAGTTCTTTTTTAAAAAAGATTTTTGGGGGGTGGCTTTTTCGTTGTGTCTTTCTCGTAAATAATACAGGGGCGGATTCATCTTTACAATTCTTTTTATTTCATAGGACAACACCCCAAAACCCGGGGATCTGTTGCCCTGATGCGAGTGTCCCCTTCTGCTTCCCCCGGTAAAAAAGGTCCCTACTTTAAACCCCAAAATGTAATATTTTGTGGATAAAGATTCCCCCCTTCAACAACAATTTTTTTTTTTTTATTGCCTTTTTTACTGGTTTTAACCTTTAAATTCTTCTTATTCATTGCCCAAAAAATGAGGGCAGTCTTCAACCCATTCTTGGCGAGAATTGTCAATAAGCTCCTGTGATACTGGAAAAAAAAAGTCTTTCGGCAAAACTGTTTGTTTAAATTTTTTCAACTAAACCCGTGATCGGAACTCCTGGAATGCCTTTTTTAATGGTAACCTATGTTTCAAAAAAATTGATTCACCGGCTTTAAATTCTTTTCCATCTCGACTTGAATCATGCGGGGATAATTTAAGGGACCTCGTTGGTAATCATTTGTATGGCAACAGCAACAGCAGAGCACTCTTTTGTGTTTGGGTTTCCCACTTTATTCTTGAAGCTTTTTCAATGACTGTGAGTGCGTCTTAATCTTTTTTCTTGTATCAGAGGGGAAATATAAAGGTCCATTTTTGGGTGTCGTTTTGAGTTGTATTGACAAAGTGTGGTCCTGTATTTTCTAGGCCCGGGGAAAATAAATTTTCCAAATCCTTGTTTAAATTCCATTCCTTTGCGTTTGTTCACTGACTCCAGCTGCTTGGCTTGGCTTTTTTTTTTTCTGTTTTCCCTTCCAATATCCTTTGGGCGAATAAAGATTTTGTTCATTTTTTTTTTTCAGCCAATATTTGCGCAACAAATAACGACAGTCATACCCAAAGACAATAAACGCGTTTCTTGGTCTTTTGTTTTTCTGATGGGAAAATTTAAAATCACGAATTTTGGGGGGGGCAATGTCTGGGTTGGTTTGCCTTACAAGATAAAATTCTTTTATTGTTTTACAACATCTTTTAAAAGTGTAAGCTGCATTTTCCCGTTTTTTTCAGTGTTTATTTAAAAAAATCAAAAAGCCAATTCTATGCTTTCATAGTGATCTTGTCATCACAGTTGCTCCCCAGCTTTTTTAGTCTTTTTCCTCACCGTCATCCGTAGTTTAAAATGCGTAAATTTCCCGCTAAAGCAACGCATTCACCACAGCGCCACCCATCTCATTTCAAGTGAAGCATTTTTTAATGTATTTTTTTACATATTTATATTTTCTGGAATTATTCCTTGCTTAACTAGAAAATCTTTCGTAGCAAATGACGTGCAAAGATAGCAATTACTTTTCGAATCCTCAAAGCTAGCTTGCCCCAAAACTGCCCGGGTTTTTTTTTTAACAAGTTTTACCGCATCGTGATCACCCTTAGACCACCAATAACAGCAGAATGGTATACAATTGGCAACAGTTTTTTCAGCGCTTTTAAAAATAAAATAATTAATTTGTAAAAAACATGAACCGATGATCTGCTAGGCTACAGCGGCCTACACAGTCTTGGACTTAAAATGAAAGAAGTTGATGACAAGCTATTGCCAAAAAAAAAAGGGGTTTTATTTTTTGGCAGCATTGGAAAAACAAAACAGTTTTTCGGAAAAAGAATTCAGCAAAAAAACGATTCAACAAATGTCGCCGCAAGACATTTTAAAAATCAAAACAGGTATGAAGCGCAGCTGGGGTCGAGAATGGGAAAAATGTCGGGCAAACGGTTTTTTTTTTTACACTAAACAGTCATAAAAATTTGCTCCCATTGATTTGAACAAGATCTTCTATGATTTAACGCGGGTCCAGTTTTACAAAATCATTAAATCCTAAGCTGCGATCTGTATTTCAGATTTTGGGAAAATTTTTATCGCCGCTAATCATAGGATTAATTACTTTTTAAACAATAGTTTTATTTCCCTCAAAATGAACGGTGGAAAATCAGCAAAAAGGAAATTGAAACAAAAACACTAAAACAGGGGGAGAAAATGGCCCGAAAATGCCTCCCCTCCCGGAGCGTTGAGCAGGGAAAAAAGTAGCGAGTTAAACAACAAGAAAATTAAAATTTCAATCAAGAATTTAAAAAAAACTAAAACCGCCAACGCCAACGTTTGATCAAAGCCAGCTCCCAAAAAAGAGCAATTAAATTTAAGGGCACCAAAGTTTCATGGAATATTAACTTTAAAATGTTGCCCTTTTTTGGGGGGCCCTTGCTGCTGCTGGGGGAGTTATTACGGTTATAAAATATATAAAGAAGGGGCCCCAAAAAAAAAAAAGCAATCAAAAAAATCTAACCACTAAATACAGAAGACGCGCCGCCAGCACCCCAATAACAAAAACATTTTGATCCCTTTAAATGCAATAATATTTTTAAATTTTTTTTTTAAAAAATAGTTTGGCGGGTTATTTTTGTTTTTAAAATGGGAAGTCAAAAATAAAGACATGGGGGTCTATAAAAGACATTTCCTAGACCAGAATTGTAATCAAAGCGGTTCTTAGGATGTAGAACTTCATTAAGATTTTTGACCCAAACTCACGCCAAAGAACGCTGAGCAAAAAATCCTCAACGTTTTTACGCGTTTTTGAGGCGTTTGTACTATATTAGACATCTGCTGTTTAAAAAAAAAACATAGTTTTTATTGTTTTTGACAATAAAAAGATAACTTGAATAAAAACTTGGTTGTACTTAGAGGATGACTTTTTTTATGATTTTTGGGTTTAAATTGGGGAAGAACTTGATGATTGAGGGGAATTAAGTAAGAAATTTGAAGTGACTTGAGGATGCTTGAATGACTTTAGGGAATTAAGGGGCAATTTAGGATGACTTTAGATGACTTGGTAAGAATTGAATGACTTGAGGATGATTTAGAACAACTTGATAAGAACTTAAAGTGACTTGATTTTAAAAAATTAACTAAGAAATTAGGCGGGTTAAGGTACTTAAAAAAATTTTTTTTTTTTTTTATTATTTTTTTTTTTTAATTTTTTTTTTTTAATTTTTTTTTTTTTTTTATTTTTTTTTTTGAAAGTGATTTTCCCCTTTAATTAGCAAAAAAAAATAATTAGCCCCCCTGAAAAATTAATTTTTTATACATCATTAGAAGAATTTAAATTTAAAAAGTTGTGTTTTTGTGTTTTAAATTTTTTTAAAGTTTTTAAAAATAAATATTGTAAAGTACTACTAAAAAATACTTTAAAACAAGTTGTTGTTTAACCTTTAAAACTATTCTGCTTGAAAAAAAAACAATTTTAAACACCCAATTATGCAAAACACCATAAATTAAAAACTTCAGTTTGTACAGTATATATATTAAAACCCAAAATGTAAAGTTGGGAATTCCGGGTGTTTTGTGCTTGTTTGTGTGGTTTGGAAAATCTTTAAATTGGCCCCCTTCTCGCCCTATAGTGACCCTTTCCCCTTTCTTTTCGTCTGGTCACTGGCGCGGCTTAAACGCCCCCCAAAACCCCATGTGTTGTCTGGGGGCACTGGGTGGGTTAAACGCCCCCCAAACCACAATGTGATGTCTGGGGGCCTGGGTGGCTAAAAACGCCCGAAACCACAATGTTGCGTGTCCTAGAAGGGCCCCTGAAAATGGGGTGAGGAATTTCCCCAAATTAGACAAATGAAATAGGGAACCAAATTAAGAAATACCACTATTAAGGGATTTCCCAAAACTTCGATTGGCCCCCCCTTATCTTGATCCTCTGGGTCTGCTTGGGCCCTAGGGGGCCATAGGGCCTCAAGTTAACCCCTGGGGGACAGTAATGTGGCTAGATGCAAATTAGACAAACTGAAAGTAGGCAACCAAGTATAAGAAATACCACTATTAGAGGCATATTCCCAAAACTCTTCGCATCTGGCCACATTATCTGTGATCCTCTGGATCTGGCTTGGGGCCCTAGGCGCCATAGGGCCTCAAGTTAGACCCATGGGTGATCAGTAATGTGGCTAGATGCGAAGAGTTTTGCATTTTTTTTTATTGAAAATGATCAAGAAAACACAGGATTAAGCAAAAACTAAAATCTAAAAAGTTTAGTAAATTAGTATTGAAAACGGATAACCCTACACAATATGTATGTTTGTAGGGTCGTTATTGTTTTGGTTACTTGTCAGAGAACAGGAAAAGGCGGCTTTGTCCCGCCCGAAAACTGGTTGAGGGCGAAAGTGAGTTAAAAGCCGCCTTTTCCTGTTCTCTACCGGCCAGTCGTTTCAGGAGACGGGTCGTGGTCAAGATGTAGAAGTTGCGTGCGTTTCCGCATCTTTGTGTGGGACGGGTTTTAGCCCATCACGTACCGGAAGGAGGTCCGAGTTGTTCTGGGTGATCATAGTCGTACACACATCCTTGAGTGTGAACCGGGTATCTGACTGCGAAGCGCCCTCGACCTCCAATTTGTTGGTCCATTCGACTTGGATTGCCCATCCTTTGAGCCCTTTCAGTTTCATTTCCCGTTGGGCCATTGGAGGCGGCGTTTTGGCTTCCTTCCTCCAGCAGGGAACGTGAAGTTACTTCCAGGAGGGATTTAGGCGGGAAGAGATCTCGTAGTCAGGATGGCGACCGGAGGAGACAAGCGAGTCACCCGTAGTCAAAGCCGAATGTGGGACTTATTGGCCGATCCCCAGGTCTCCACTGTAGCTATCAGTACGCCCACGACGGTATCGCATACTTACTCGGGAGCTGCAACTTCTGCGAAAGCTAAGACTAGACACCAACGAGTGACTATCCAAAGACGGGTCCTCCTTTGAGCGCACCCTCTCGGTCTCAAGTTCACCGCTGGTTAGCGACGTGTGGGGTTCCTCTTCCGGCACCAAGACTTCCGATACCCTGGGAGACGCCAACGAGTGACTATCCAAAGACGGGTCCTCCTTTGAGCGCACCCTCTCGGTCTCAAGTTCACCGCTGGGTTAGCGACGTGTGGGGTTCCTCTTCCGGCACCAAGACTTCCGATACCCAGAATTCCGCTCCGGGGCCAGTACAGTCTGACCTAGGGACTATTCTTCTTATGATGGAAAGGAAAGAACAACAGCGTAGGGAAGAAGAGGAAAGGAAAGAACAAAAGCGTAGGGAAGAAGAGGAAAGGAAAGAACAACAGCGTAAGGAAGAAGAGGAAAGGAAAGAACAACAGCGTAAGGAAGAAGAGGAAAGGAAAGAACAAAAGCGTAAGGAAGAAGAGGAAAGGAAAGAACAACAGCGTAAGGAAGAAGAGGAAAGGAAAGAACAACAGCGTAAGGAAGAAAAGGAAGAAAAAGAACTGAGACGTAGGGAGGAGGAGGAAAAGAGAGAACAGAGATATAGAGAGGAAGAGGAGAGGAGAGAACAGAGACGGAGAGAGGAAATAAACGCCCTCTACCAGGCTCTACTGCCCCAGTCCCAGATAGGAACCGAGGTGAGGGAGGAGCCATCCGTCTGCCCTCCGTCTCTGCGGTTGCCAGAGCTGCGTCCTGGAAGGACATTGACGTGTTTCCTTGAACACTTCGACTCTGTGGCAAACAGCTATCATTTGTCAGATCAGCACAATTTTTGTACCTCTCCAGTGGACTGACGGGTAGAGCGAGGGAAGCCATATTAAATCTTGGGGAGAACCCGACTTATGAAGAATTGAGGGCGGCTCTCCGCAAACGATTTCATCTCACTGCGGAATCATACTGGCGTCAACTCCGGACTATGAAGAAACTTGCGGAGGAGACATTTCTTCAATATGGTGAGCGGCTGCGGAGGTCCCTTAGACATTGGGTGGAGTTGTCCGACATGCCTCTTGAGGACTTAGTGTTGGTGGAACAGCTTATGAATGTGGTAACTCCAGAGCTGAGATTGCGCCTTACCGAGCTTGACCCCAAGACCTTTGCCAGCGCCATAGAGATTGCTGAATCCTTCGCCGAGGCCAGGAGGGCCCTTAGGAGGACGGACAGAAATCCTGCACAGTCGGTTGTGGAAGACCGGATGCCACACCCCCAGCAGCCTGCTGCTCCTGGCCCTCAGCTCAGGGGTCAGGTGCCTCCTCGACCACCGCCAGCTGTTGCTCCTCAGTGTTTCAACTGTGGGCAACCAGGGCATTTTCGGCGAGAGTGCCCCAGAGCACGAGGTCCGCCTACCGTGCCTCAGGGCGATCGAGGACCAGGGAAGGCCCGGGTCTTCTTTGGTCACACCAGCGCAACGGGTCACAGCCCTGTGTTCCTCTCGGTGGTTGGGGCACAGGTTGTCGACACCATCCGCGACTCAGGAGCCACTGCTGTGTTTGTGGATCAGGCCGTCGTTCCGCCGGGGTACAGCGGGGCCCTGATTGTGAGGTGGCCGGCATAGAGGCTGGATTTGCCTCAAAAAGGCCCACGTACCTTTGAGGGGAAGGTCTGGGCCGTAGCCCTTAAGGATCCCGCATACTCCTTGCTCCTGGGGAACTGTGTACACTTCGCTGGGGGAGAGGCACGTCGCATGTCCACAGATTTACCCGAGCGGGTATTTGTGGCTGCTGTCACCCGGAATATGGCCAGGAAGGGTGATGAAGAGCTTCGGCCCATACACCAACCCCCTGTGGACGCCTTGGCAACCCAGATCAGTCCTGAAACTGTCAAGAGTTGCAGTATAGGGACGCATCAGTCAAGGCACTTCGAGAGCTTGTGGGTCGGCCTTCTAAGGATGGCCGCACCGGAAACACCCTATTTGTGGAGCATGACGGAATACTCTACCGCCAGTACTCCAACCAGAGTATTCTGGTACGGCAGTTAGTCGTACCCAAGGAACTTACTCCTACGGTCTTACGAGTTGGCCATGACTCGCCCGTAAAGAGGACGCAAGAACGGATTCAACAGGAGTTCTACTGGCCTGGCATGAATCGCGATATCAAAGCATACTGCCGGTCATGTGACGTATGCCAGCGGATGACACCCAAGGGAAGGAACACAAGGGTGCCTCTGGGCACTGTGCCCCTAGTGGGGAACCCTTTTCTAAGGTGGGTGTCGACCTTGTAGGTCCCATCTCACCTCCTTCGGCTCGTGGTCACCGGTACATTCTGGTCCAGGTTGACTATGCCACTCGCTACCCCCCGATGCCATCCCTCTGCGCAACATCGATGCGGCAACAGTGGCGGATGCCCTGTGGCAGATGTGGACCAGAACAGGGATTCCGGACAAGGTGCTGTCAGACCAGGGCACACAGTTCATGTCTGACACCATGAACCAGGTCTACCAGCTGCTTTCCATTCATGGTCAGACCACCTCCCCGTATACACGCGCAAGCTAATGGACTCGTGGAGAGGTTCAACGCCACGCTCAAACAGATGTTACGACGCCTTTGCCGCGAGCAGCCAAAGGAATGGGACCGGTTCATCCCTGCCGTCTTGTTCGCATACAGAGAGGTCCCACAAGAGAGCTTGCGGTTCTCCCCGTTTGAGCTCCTCTATGGAAGGACTGTCAAGGGACCTATTGCTATTCTAAAACAGCTTTGGACACAGAAGGAGACTGACCCGGTGGTCAAAGAGGAGTCCAGCTATGTTATAGACCTCAGAAATAGGGTGTTTGAAACATGTGAGCTGGCTCAGCAGCACCTACGTAATGCCAGGGAAAGGTACCGGAAACTCTACAACCGACGCTGCAGGGAGCGATGGTTCGAGCCTGGCGACGAGGTACTACTCTTGCTTCCCCTAAAGAAGAATAAGCTGCAGCTGGAGTGGCAGGGCCCCTTCAAGATCGTCGAGCGTGTGGGGGACTGGGACTACAGGATCAACATCAGAGGAAAGGAGAGACTCTACCACGCCAATCTCCTGAAACGTTACTACCGGAGAGAACAGTGTTCTTCTGGACATGCTCCAGTGGTGGTGGAAAAGTCGGAGCATGATTCAGATATGTTTTTCGATATTCCCGCCGTTCCCCTACAGGCCGAGGAAACATGGGAGCACGTCGAGATTTCAGAGACCCTCACGGTTGCGCAGCAGGATGAGGCTCGGGAAATGTGCCGGGAATTTGCTGACATCCTCACAGACCTTCCTTTGCGTTGCCGCGTGGGGACATGTCAGCTTGTTCTTTCGAAGGATGAGCCAGTCAGAGTTAAACAGTACCCTTTACCCCATTCCCAGGCTGATCACATTAAGAAGGAGGTGGAGTCTATGCTGGCTATGGGAGTCATCGAGAGAGCCAAGTCACCTTATTCGGCTCCCATCCTCCTTGTCAAGAAGAAGGATGGCAAGCTGCGATTCTGCGTGGACTTCCGCCGGCTCAACAAGATATTACAATTTGATGCAGAGCCCATGCCCGATGTGGAACAGATTTTTGCTGAGCTAGGTGGAGCGCGTTTCTTCTCCAAGCTGGATCTCGCCAAGGGATACTGGCAGGTACCTATGTGCCCCAAGGACAAACCGAAGACTGCGTTTACCACTCCAGAGGGACAATACCAATGGGTGGTGATGCCTTTTGGGCTGAAGACTGCAGGAGCTATTTTCAGCCGCGTCATGAGGGAGGTACTGGCGCCTCTTCATTTGTCTGAAGCCCATAATTTCATGGATGATCTTCTTGTTACCACTACCACCTGGGAGAGACACGTTATTGTTTTGCGGGCTGTGTTTACCCGCCTCAGAGAGGTGCAGCGAGCCGCCCGACCTACCAAGTGTCAGCTGGGAAGAAGCTCCATTGCATTCCTGGGGCACCGGCTGGAGCAAGGATTTATCAAGCCTGAGGAGGATAAAGTGGATAAGGTGTCCGCCGCCAAACCACCAACGACCAAGCGGGAGCTACGATCTTTCCTAGGACTTGCAGATATTACAGGAAGTTTGTCCCAAACTTTGCAGACATGGCGCTTCCACTTACCGACCGCACTAAGGGCAAGCTACCCAGAAACTCCAGTGGGATGACGCCTGCCAGCGAGCCTTTGAGGCACTGAGAAGGCTCTTACCACAAGTCCCATCCTTCTGCTACCTGATCCCGCGATACCCTTTGTGCTACGCACGGATGCTTCAGCTACTGGATTGGGGGCAGCGCTTCTTCAGGATCAGGGCAAAGGGCTTCAACCTGTGGCCTATGTAAGCAGAAAGTTGTCCGCAGCAGAGAGCCGTTACTACACCATCGAGCAAGAATGCTTGGCGGTGGTGTGGGGAATGCGTCGTTTTTACCCCTATCTCTATGGGCGGAAGTTCACTCTGCAGTGCGACCATCATCCCCTGCAATACATCGATCGGATTCGTCTTGTGAGCAGGCGACTGATGGCTGGGCTATTGAGCTGCAGAGCTATGCGTTCACGTTCCAACACATCAGTGGTCCAAGCAATGTGGAGGCAGACACCTTAGTCGCATGTCCCATTGAGTGCTTCCCCAGACCAAAAAAAAAAAAGGTGAGCCAGGGCACTGTGACCCTACCCTGGTACGACTTCTGTGCAAAGTGAACCTGGGCACTATAACCTTACCCTGGTACGACCTATGTATCGTGCGTCAGGGCACGAAAGTGTTACCACCCCTCCGTGACTGTCTATTTACGCTTGTACTGTGGAGCAAGCTCCATCATGACAGCTCAGGCTGAGGTGGGTCGTTTTTCAGTAAAACGACGCTTTTTGGGGGAGGGCGTGTCACGCGCCAAGCGTGACCTTTCTTTTCCACCCCTTGTGAGGAGATTTTTGTCCCTATTATTTTGCCCTATATGCCCATTTTTAGAAGGGACCAAATCTTGGGGCAAACACCGCTTGACTGATTTTTGGGCAGTCACTTGCCATTTCACCCCAGCCCTCGCTGTGCACTGTCTTTGCACGTGCGTCCCATTCATTTTTGTTCACACCAGTTTTCTCGCTCGCCTACGTCACTATTGGAAGGTGGACAAAAGTTGGGCTTGGGGTGAGTTCTGGCACTCTGATTTGGGGGTGATCGAGTGATCTCGTTTTTTCTCTTCATTGATCATTTTGTTGGAGAAGGGCCTCGTCCCTGTATTCTAGATATCAACTGGAGTGGGCAGTCAGCCCACTGGAGCAAGACTCGTCATCTTGCTGGAGTTTATTCATCACCATCCTTTTGTTTTCAACCCCCACATCATCTTTTCATCTGGAGGGCCGAGAAGAAGAGAAAGAAGACCCTGAGAAGAAGACAGAAAAAAAACCCTTAAAGAAGACTGAGGAGGAACCTGGAAAGGAAGACTGGAGAGGGATAGAGGACAGGAGGGTCAGACTGGGGGCGACATCTTCCTGGGGGGTCTGCACGGCTGTTTGCTCTCCCCAGACGTGGTGACCTGTCGTTTTCGTCCTCTTTGGCACGAGTGGTTGTGGCGAGTGTTGAATCTTAAATTAATATTTGGTAGAACGTTGGTCGCGTTGAAGATGGGTTTTTTTTGGGTCAAATTTCGGCATTTGTTTATTCTGATTAGACTCTGTGTGTTCGTTTTCCAAGCGGTCACAGCCTCTTTAGTGGAATCCTACTTATGCGAGTTGTAATTCATACATATCAGGAACTGTTTCCATTCGTTCCCCTTTTTCCTCTCTCCCCATTTTCGGTGTCGACTAGCGTACCACATTTTGTGCTGGAATCGTTATTTTATTTTCATTCATTATTTTCAAAATTCACAAGGATTCTTCATTTTTGTTTCAACATTCCAGCGTAAATTTTTATTTATGACATTACCTTTGGCGCCTAATGGTCGAGGCTGGGGGAAGGTTGGTTGGTGAGGGAGTTGTTTTGGGGGGTGCCTCTTGTGTTCCCCCCTCCTCCCCCTTTTTCCCTTATGGTGATCAGGTGCCCTTGTCTTGTCTGTTTGTTGGGTTGCATGGAGAGTGAATGGTGATATCATTTTTGTGCTTTATTTTCATATCATCTCTCTTTCAAAGATGTTTGATTGATTGTGTTTCAGAAATAGTCTTATAGCCTCCATGGTCGGCTGGCCTATAATCAAAATAATCGATTGATTGATTGATTGATTGAGATAGTTTAGGGCCAGTGGTTTTTTCCTTTGATTCAACTCCGTATTTACACGTCTGTATGTTTAAATGTAACTATCAGTTTTTCTTTTAAATACTGTCATTCATAAGGTGATTCCGATTAATCTTTTGCCAGTTCAAAGTGTCCACTATAAGTAGAGAGTTTTCGTATGTATGGCTTGTGCCTGGATGACCAGTGAATATATATATATATAGAGTTAGGTATAGGGGGCTCCTTGTGTCATAGTTACCTCCCTTCCCCACATTCGCCTTCACTCGCACCCTCCCCCTTTTCCTCGTTCCCGCCGACCAGTCCGTATAGGTGTACTCACTCTGAGTTCACTGTATGATGTGCAGCACTTTTCCCTTTTTCCTTCTCCTGCCTTTTCCCCGGGTCTTCAACTGCTGCTTCACCACGTCCACGCCCTGACCATGCTCCTGTTGGCCGTGACATCAACACAGCCTGCTGCCCAGGACCCGGGGGTCCGATTGTGACATCAGCACTTCCTCGCCTGTCCCGACATCATGAGGCGACTGCAGTGAGGAGCGTGCGTGAGTTGAGGGTTTGTGGGTGGGGAGTGCTGGACTCAAGGTAGCCCCAAGAAGACAGAACAAGACAGGAGCAGACAAGTGTACCAAGGAAATGAGCTGCTGGAATGTGTTGTTGTTTTTTTGAGTTTTGTTGTTGTGTTTTTTTCCCTTCGACAGGCCATTAGTGTTGTTTCTAAATAGATTTTAAGACTGTTTTTTTTTTCTTGTGTGATTGTCATTGTACACATTTCCTTTTCCTAGCGGGCTTCAGTAGTGTGGGGTAGGTTGGGTGTTTAGGTCTTCCTTGGTGCTGTATTGGGCTAGGGTGGGAGATTTAGTATCATCACTGTTCTATCTAGTTAGTTAGGGCCCCGCCTCTTCATCTCTCATCAATATCTATTTAATGTGAATAAATGTTGTGGTTTGTCTATCTCTTGCCTGGTGTTTGATTTGTGCGCTTGAGGTCAGGTACTTGTGGGTTCTCCCTCTTCCCACGCGCCTCGTCATTGGTCACCCTTAACCGGGTGAACCGTGACAGAGGGTAGGAAAAGGTTCGTGAAGGAAAAGGAA
>CM031606.1:12060717-12105151 GCA_018398815.1 Conus ventricosus
CCATTAAAGCAGACTAGGCTTTAGCAGTAACCATAAGTTTGCTAGATGATGCATTGTTTTCTAAACTTTTACCAGGCTGAGGCGTTGGAGGAGCTATGGCCCGTTGGTGCACGCTGTTAAAACTAACGAGTGTGAGATAGCAACCACAGCGTTATTTGCTACTATTGTAATCTTGTTCTTGAACAGAATCCTTATTCTTTCAGCTAGCGTAGTGTTTTCATAAGTGTTCTGTTTATAGTTTTTTATTTGCTTGTTTGCGCGCTAGCTGATCTCTGTTATCGACAGAGCTTCTAAAAAAGACTGCCCTTTTTTGCCTTAATCCTGTATTTTCTTCTGTATTCTATCTTTTCCTCTTGCCCTAAATTGTTATCATCTGCTCAGCGAGTTTATTTTTTTCTGCTTTCTATCTTTCTATCTAGCTATTAAGTTCTGCTAGACTGAGATTTAGATGCTCCTTACAGTTGGTAAAGCATCCTTAATACCTCAGTTCGCGCCTAAGCTTATTGTTTTTCATCTAAGAGCCTCATTTCGCGCTCAGTGGGTTCAGAGTTGGCAATTGTTTTTAATTGTGTCTCCTCACTAAAACTCGTTTCAATTTCTGTATTAGTTTATCTGCTGTTCGATTTAATTCTTGAAGAGGCATGTTTTGTATTTCAGATTGTGTTGGCAACTCTTGTCCTAAGTTCTGTAAAAGAGTAACAGCATCAGGCCTTAAATCGTCAATAAGTTTAATTGCCTTGGTCAACAACAGGGAGATCTCTAAGAATTGTGGCCCTGCTTAAAAACTGGGTTGGGTCTGGTTTTGCAGTAAGCCGCACACTCTTTCCTTTACTGGTTCTTACATACAAATGATTATTTTTATTGTTGAAAAATAGAAACCTAAGCGCTCCTGGCTGCTCTCGCCCCATATGGCTATATAATGATTCAATTCTATCTAGCAATTGTATTTGGCTTAACCCTACTCCTTGGCCTGCTGCTGCTCTTCAAGCTCTTTTGCAATGAAGGACCGTTCTGTTTCATCTTCTTCTTCTTCAATAGGATCAATTGCGTCAAAATCTTCAGCCATATTTTTTATTTATATTCTTTTTGTTTTTAAAAAAATGAACTCATACGGGTGTGACCTCGATCCATACAGAAAAGAGAAAGAACCCCACGGCGTAAAAGGTATAAGGCAGACTGTAATTAGTGTAAATACTCATCACAGTTCAGCTGGACAAGATTTAATAGTAGGTTCCTGATCTGGCGCTGACGATGTTATAATGCCAGGCACTGCTAAACTATCATTCAAAATAGATATTATATCGACAGATCTAATGCTACGGTTGTTGCTAATTTAGGCAGAGCTATCGTTAATCACATAGCAATCAAACTGGAGGGAAAAGGGTCTTTTTACTAGGCGAGGCAGATATTTTTGCCCTATATTCTGATCTATGGTACTAAAAAGAAAGGAAAGAGAAAGTTTATCAGGGAATACAAAGCCCAAACGGTCTCAAGCACAGACTTAAAGCGGGGGATGCAAAGAACGATGTTAAAGATGAGGCAGTAGCAGAAGCATTTGGCAGCAGATTCTGCATCCCTCTAGATTTTGAACTGTTAAAGACGCATATGCCATATTACAAGGCGCACTAAAAGAAAAACTTACTTATGAACTGACATTTAATCCTAGCGGTTCTGTCGTTCTGTCTGAAGACCTGAAGCTAAATACACAGTTAGCGACATCTCTTTGGTTTGATGTTGTTACTAACCCCGGACTGGCTTAGAACAATCTTAACCCAGTATAAAAGTAAAACGGTTATTTATTATGAAAACGTTATGCACGCCATTACAGAAAACAGAAACAAACGAGAGACACTCTCTGGAACATACATCTAAATCAGGCTCTGAAGTCTTAAAAGGAATTTTGTTCTTATTTACTGAAGAAACAAACTCCTTTTAGAGAGAATCAGAAGCGTTTTATAATCCAAAAATTGAGAAGGTGACTGTGTAATAAATGGCAAGTCTGATGGTTGTATTCAGGGCGCGGACTTTTACCTCACCAACATTTTGATAAAATAAGAAAGTTGTTCGCTGGAGGTAGGCAAAGGGATCCTGCAGTTGATGTGTATGTAAAAAATTCGCCTTATGATGTAAGGTTGAAGCTATTAAAAAACAAATATGGGCTGTGCTGGATTTTAGATCTACATTTGACAACGTTGTTTGGAAGTGGAGAAAGGATAGGGCAAGACGGTATAAAAATAAATATTCACAAGAAAGCAGGCGGAAACGGCCCAAAAAAAAATACACATTTTTATGGTTTGTGATGCTCAGTTAAACATTGAAGAAAACAGACTAAAGATGTGGCTTATTAAAATGCAGAAGAAATATTCTAAAAAAAACAGATGGATAGCTTGAGTTTCTCCCAAAAGATCCGCACTGCTCACTTATCTGCGGGATTATGGGTGTGGGAAAACTGTCTTCGTACTTGATTTGTTACAAAAATATTAGGTTTCATTACGAGCACATTGTTATATTCTGCACAACATTAAGACAACAAGTCTTACAAGAAAGGAAGTTTATTTTTGGGCAGACGATAATATATTTCTAGTTGATCTAGCGACAAGCTGAGCGACTGTTTAGACATTACTATAGGAAATATTCGAGGGAACTGAAACATGTTTTATTGATGACTGTTCAGCTGAACGAGACATTTTTAAAAAAGAAAAGCTCTGTCAAAGCTGCCTTTAGCGGTCGTCACGCCTTAGTTTCTGTGTGGCTCTTAACTCAAAAAAACAATGCTGTCTTAAAAGACTTTCGATCGCGTTAAAATCAGTTGTATTATTTTACACTAAGGACAAAAATAGTTTTGAAGAATGTTTAAGTGAAAAAATTTTATTTAAAAAGGGACAAAGATGAGCTAAAAAAAATAAAAGAGCAGTTAGAACAATCTTAAGCACGCTAAGCTATGCTTGCGGACTGCCCCCCAGTTCAATAGTTTGTTATTGTAGATTGTTTATTATTATTGATTGCCTTTTACAATTTGTTTATTATAATTTGTTTATTATAAAAAAGAATGTCTCGAGGGCCAGAATCAAAAAGCGCAGCTGTCCTAAATGCACTGCAGTAGAGCTAAAAGACCCAGGAGACAACTGAGTTTGATTAATAGGGTGCCAGGAAATGTTTATGGATTTGAGTACACAGATGATGGGGTTTACAAACGAACAGAAATTGAAGACAAAAAAGACAGCATATCCCCCCCTAGAACAGATAAGAAATTTAGGGCCCAACGATTTTGGTAAAATGATACAAAATTCATAAAAAAAGAGAATGCTTGGGCGTTTGCTTCCTGAATTGACGGGAATTTAAAGTTTGAACTACGGAGCCCCATGTATACTATGATAAGAAAAAACAATTTGAGAAAGGTTTGAATGCAGGACTTATTCTTGTTAGCCTAGTTCCAGGGAAAACAACAGAAAATAACAGATTGAAATTGCTTGAAGGGTACTGGAATTTAGCCTTACAGAGAAAGAAATGCCTTAGCTGAGTGGGGGGGCGACACTGTCAGCTTGGATGTACCCAACGCTACAGGTACTACATAGGGCAAATGACGATGTTTTTTTCGTTATTTATTACTCAGAGAGAGGGGGATACTGTTTGCCAGTACATGCGTAATTAGAGGTGACAAATAAGGCTAGAAAACTTGGATTCTCCTCCTTAAGTTTGTATGCAGATTACTAAAAACGGAGATGTAAATAAACACCATGTTCATCTGACAAGGTTTACTGTGATGGGGACAAAGACAAAATACAGTACTCGACTTTATTTTCATTAAGTATGTTGATTATATTGCGTTTTACTCTTATTGATGAAGTTGTTGCCAGGAAGTATTAATAAGAAGATATGTATAAGATTAATTATAAAAATAATCTTATTTAAAAAAAGGAGGTTTCAACAGTTTAGGTTAGAGAAATAATGAACTTCAAAGGAATTTAAAGCTGACTTGGATAAGTATTAGAGTTACTAGAAAGAAATATGCTGTTAAAGCTTTAAATACTCTTTCTGATGTAAATTACTGGCTCATCAGCTGTAGCTAGGTAAGTGCTGGTTATAGCGTTGCCGTTTTAGCCACGGGGTTGGGTGCGCAGCTCTTTAGCATTAGGGGGCCTTGTTTAGGTTTAGGCGCGTGTTATGGTTGTAATAGCTGTTTTAAAAAAATTAACTCCTAAATTACAAAAGCACAGCTGCCATTAGTTAGCTATACGATCAGCAAAACTTTGTCTTGAGATTAAGAATAAGCAAAATCATTACAGGATGAAAAATTTCAGACGAAGAATTTCAGAAAACTTATGGTGACGGTGATGATTATTGGTGACAAAAATTGAACTTCACAAGGAGTGGAGAAAGAACGTTTTACTTCGCGGAGGTAGACACTGATGTAATTAAACAGAACATGAAAACAAACACACGATCGGTTAATCCCAAAATAGGCTTAAATGGTTTACGGACTTAGAGCCTAGGCAATTAACACACACAGCTCTTTAACAGTTCTTGGTTGTTCGATGATGTTTCCCTGATCCGACATTTTGAAAACTATGCGCCGTATCAAGAACCCGTTACTATAAACAGTGCAATACTTTTTTATATGTTCCAATACCTTTTTTTATGTTCAATACTTTTTTATAGGTCAATACTTTTTTATAGGTCAATCCCTTTTTTATAGGTCCATCCTTTTTTATAGGTCAACAGAGAGGAAGAATAATGTCACGGTTCAAAGCAAATATAAATGGGGTCACAGAGGTAGAAATATGTCACAGGGTAGAAATATGTCACAGAACTTGCTTTGCATATATTCTGTTGCGGCGGCAGAATTGATTAGCTTTGCTCTGTCGCGCAGGCTGCCGCGGAGGCTGCTGTCATCTAATCCTGGCAGAAAAGCGTATACTCTTGTTTATTGCTGAACCTGCAAGGCGTGAGTGGAGTGCAGTGAAGCCAGTCTGACAGCAGCTATCGTTTCAATCCCAGCGATTGCTACCAGTTCACAGGCGGTGTTTATCCATATTGATCGGCAAGACAGAGCTGATAGTATGCTTTCGATGGACATGCACTAACGGATGTCAGGTAGGGGCATTGATTTTTCCCTCTACTGCGCTAAGCTTGTGTGATTGAGAGGGGAGGGAGGGAGGGGAGAAAGTAATTGATTATTAATTATTTTAATTTATAATTTTTTTTGCGTTGTTAAAATGAAGGTCGAAGTAGTTAGCAAGATTACTTATATATTTGAAGAAGTTGGAATTGGGAGAGAGGGAGGCTGATAGAGAAGTGTTAAGGAGTGGGTTGAAGAATAATTACTGATCTTTTTGAGCGTTAAAATGTGAGAAAGCGTGACGCAGAATCATCATAAAATACCTGATTATAGGCCCAACGCTAATAAGGTGTTTGCCACTTTAGTTGATATATAGCTATGAAGTGGTTGATCGAGTGTTTCTACCACTCCAAAGGAGAGTAGCTTATTCATTTTATAAGATATGTTTTACGATTAGAAAAAGATATGAATAACAGCTGATTTACAATTATTTGTTTTTATTTATTTTAGAATTAAAAATGTTGTCGAAAAGTGAAAATCTGATTTAAAGAATTGTAATGAACTATTTGAGAAACAATGAAGTATTAAACATTGCTTTTAGTGGAATTGGGTTTTTGAGAATGACCATAGACAATATAATAAAAGATCATAGTGAACTTTATGACGAAGCAATCAAAAGTGATGAACATTGGAAGTGTGATTCAGAAAAAAACTTAAAATGTGGCAGACGTTATTGTAAGTGTTAACATGATCTTGAAGTGATTTGAACGTTGGGTGTTTTAATAAAAAGCGGGTTTTTACTTACTTTTGTATACATTTATTTTTCTCTTGACGAAATATTTTGAGGTTTTAAACATGGCCTCACAAAACGGTGAGTTTGAAACAAACTTTGCAGCCAGCTACTGGCGAAAGGTAGTGAAATACAATTAATCAATATGTTTAGCGAAGTAGACATGAGCATTTAACCATCGAAAGTTATGAAAGCTTAGGCATATTGCTATCTTAAAATACAGAGTCTATTTTCAACGCGAACACAGTAAAAGTGTTGTTTGGCCCTTTCTGATTGATATATAACGCCAGATGATAGTAAACATGGAAAAGTCTCGGTTTAATAACAGAAAAGAAAGTAAAAAGAAAGTAATCAGCTATCAGACTTTACTCTGACTGGGCCGATTACTCCTTACACAGTTTAACCACGCAAGTGAGGAGGCAAAGTAAGGGGTTCTGGTGGTACTGAAGGGACATCCTTGAAATTCAACTTAAGACAACAAAGTTCTAACCTATAGTGGCATCTCACCTTCTCTCCAAAGAGTTAGTTTTAAACCAGGCAGTCTTAAAACATAAAAAATACTGACATCATGTGTTTTAGGTGGTGTGTTTTAGCGATTTACCCCGTTATAAAGAACGCAAGAAAGGAGTATCTAATTATGAACAATACAACAAGAGGCTGAACTTGATAACTTTAAACTTTCGTAAGTATAGAAAGTATATTCGAGTTTGGAAGAGCAAAACAAGCAATCACTGTCTTAAACGTTTACGTTTGGTCAGTAGAAGCCAATCTAGTGCCTCTAAGGGTTTCTCCTCACGCTCCCACTTTAGGTGAAACCGCCTTAACAAACATATAGACTTATCCTGTTTGCAGATAGTTAAAAGAGCCATTATGTATTAATCAGACAAAATATATAACAATAAGCAGGACTTATGGCTTTTACGTCAAAGGATCTATGCTAAGCAAGGGCTTGTAGAGGTGTTGGTCAGAATCCCAACTATAGAAGCGTCCCGCTGTCATAGATTCCATTGAAAAGTTTTTGTAGACTGTCAAACCCAAAATCTCTCACACTAAAACCCGGGTCTAAAGTTAAGTTTGTAAAATTTACACAAAATGCAAATGAGCCGTACGTGGTTTTATGCTGACTTGGAATTGCTTTGCCGCAGTATATGGCCCAAAAAAAGCAAGAACAAAAAACAACCTTATTACACCCACCATCAGATCTGTTCTTATTGCGTTTATTGTTGTTAGGTCAGTGGGACACACACACGCCAGAGAGTTACAGAGGGACCCAACGCAGCTAGTAGTTTTTTAGGAGAAGATGGAACAACTTTCGTAATCACTACTCCAACAAAAATAATCTTTCAGACATGTTATGACTCCTTGAAGACCAAGAAACGCTATGGCTCATCTACACACTGTTGGTATGTAATAAAGAATTATTAGGCGATACAGTATAGAGACACGATCACATTACTGGAAGTTCAGAGGGCTGCGCACAATCAAATTGTAATCTTCAGCTTAAGGTTGACCCTAAGACATGGAAATGCTATTTCTTTCATAACTAAGAGGGCTCGATTCTCATTTCATCATGCAAAGCAGGGACTTCTGAATATAAGAGGGTTACCTGCATTGCACAGTCTCAGAAAACGTACCTGACTTTGACTCTTGACTCATTACTTTATCCTTTTTGACTCTGCCCAACATCTGATGGGCTAGTTTGGATAAAGTTAGCAGGATCTTTACAAGACTTTTCACTCACAAAAACAATACTTTGATCATCTTTAGTGCGTAAATTTGGTCTATCTTTTGCTGAATACATTGAACTCGTGGGATAGGTTTGACCGAATAGACTCGCTTCCTCTAAAGGCGCTTTCTTTTCTTGTCTTAGAGGGCAAAGACATAACTGACTCTGAATATGAATACGTCAGAAAGCCCCTGGACAGAATTACATGTGAAACAATGGCGACTTCATGATCGTATTTTATTGGCTGACGTTGTTTATTTGGCAGACGTTTCTTCAGAATTAAGAACTACATGATGAAACATTACGTTAGACTCATCGCATTACATCTCTGCCAGGGCCTTTCTTGGGAGCATTCTTTAAAGTCTACAAACTCAAGATTGACTTAATTTCTGATCTACACACTTTCCGTGATTGAAGAGGGCCTAAGGGGGGTATTAGCATGGCCTCACATCCTTACTGCAAAGCTAACATCAAATTATTTTAGACGACTATGTTCCTACTAACCGTCCAACTATCTAATGTAATTAGACGCAAACAATCTGTATGGATGGGCTATGAGTCAGGCCGCTTCACTGGAGAAAACTTTAAATGATTAAAAGGGCTCATAATGTCATACTTGTGTTATAGTATGTTGAACAGGCTCCCGCTAAAAATCCAATAGGGCTAAATCTTGGAAGTAGACTTAGGAATATCCTTTTGAAACTACACGATTTCCATAAGATTACCCCCTAGCCGCAGAAAGATAAGTGAGACATTTGAACCGCCTAAACTTGTTGCCCATCTTCGCCACAAAATAAGTATGTTTGTATTACCGACTCCTACAGTTTTACTAAGACACGGACTGAAACTAAGAAGCTGTTCACAGATAATGACTGTGAGCAAGAGCCTTTATGAGGCCATACATCAAGATGAATATGATATTAGAACTCAAGTCCACCGACGTTCAGAGAAAAAAGGATTCTTTAAAACTGGTGAACAACAGTTGTTTTGGCAAAACTATGGAAAGATCACACAAACGTTAAAGATGTAAAAATAGTTCAAAAGAAAACAAGCAAAATTAAGTTTGCTCTAAGCCTAACTATCATGACTTTAGAAGATTTATTGACAGGCCTAGTTGGTTTATGATGAAGAAAAAGGTTGTTAAGTTGGACAAGCAGTGTGGTTTATCGGCTGACCGTATTAGATGTAGTCAAAGTTATTGATGTTAGGAATTTCTGTTAGACTACTTTAAAAGCAGTACCCAGAAGCAAGAGTCTTTACACAGACACTGATAGTTTTATATCTAGACGTCCCACAGAAGACTTTCTAGTAAGGATTTAGACACAGAAGTTGTTAAAGGAGTTGTTGGGTGGTAGAACATGCGACTATCCAAAAGACAGTTCCTTTACATTCAACCGTGAACAAGCAAGTGATTGGAAGAAGAAGGGATGAACTCTTAATGGACAGTTATCAAAGAAATATGTTGGTTGCGGTCGAAGATGTATAGCGTTGCCAGCCAGGACTTCTGTAATGAAGAAGGCAAAAGGCGTAAGTAAAGAAGTTGTCCAAAAAATTATATCTCACGGCAACGTTAAGAAAGCTCTCTTTGAAAACGAAGTATTTTATCACCACAAATGTTTTAATCTGCGCTTACTTTCATCAAGGAAACACAACTGTGTTATAAAAAATCTCTAGTCTCTAACAATTACAAGAGAATTACGTTAGTCCTGTGTTTTCTTATGCTGTAAGACATTGGTGAACTTTAAAGATTAACTTGAATGGTTGGCTGTACTTACTTACGTAAACTTAAGAACTAACTAGGTACTTTATTAAGAACCCAAAACTAGTACTTACTTAAGAAACCATAACTAGTACATACTTAAGAAACATAACAAGAACTTAATTAGAAACTAATTTTTTTGTACTTTACTTGTAATTTACTTGCACTTAACTTAAAAAGTACTTTCTACAACTAACTTAACTTTGTTCTTATTAGTTCTTAAGTGCCACTTTATCTAGTTCTTAAAAAACTATTCCCATAGAAATGGGTTCTACTGCAGGTGGTTGTTCTTTTTTTGCAGAGCGGTTCTTCTTCTTTAACTGGGGTTGTGGGGGTTGGGATTTGCTGCTATGTATGGCGTTGTAGATATTTGTATGCTAAAAACCCACCACCTACAAAACAGCAGCAATACATAATATACATATTTTATGTTTAATTGTGATTTGTGTTGTTGTTACTTGCGATGGCGGTGCTGGCGGGCGATTGATGTATTACTATCTAACAATTTTGTTTTGCTGATGGTTTGCTTATTTGAGTCTGTTCCATTCAGCTAGTTTACGCCCAGCCTCAACACGTCCGGGACTTTTAGACTTAGTCATATTACTCCACTGGTGGCACTTCACTTGATGGTACATTTCTCTTCGGTAGGGCCTTGCGGATTGTCCTGCGGCGTCTTCTTTCCTGATCGCTCATTGTTTTTATTGCGAAATTTAAATTTAATTTGATCAAAATTAATATGATAAAAGTAATTAATCCATGATGAAATGGGATAGCATAGTTCCAAATCTGTAACACCATATCACATGCAAGAGTTTCTAGGGACGTGTTTAAAACCGGATCTTGTGATAAGTCATATTTTTAAATCTTCTTCTGAATCATCTGGCGCCATCTTACTTACTAACTTAGCATATAAACAATCATTGTTGACACACTGATCTTCTATCATTTTGACCTAGTTGTGCTTAGTACATAGCGTATTGTACTTTCAACGTCTGAGTAGAAATTGCTGTATCTGTCATACTTAGTTCAACGCCTAAATACTGTTTAGTTTTTTCCGCACGCAGCCAGAGAGTATATTCTTTCTTTATGGCCAGTTGTCTACGGAGTTCGTTTGCTTGCTCCTCGACTTTAATAGTTCGTCACAAATCCATTTAAAAGCAATAAAAAATAATATAATACTTATCAAACCATGGTTTAACGCTGGTTAATTATGCAAGTGCCTATTGTTGGGGTTATAGTCTATTCAACCCTTGCAAAATGTTTTGTTTGGAATAAAACCGCCCAACAAGGGAAAGATAGAAGATTGCCAATACTAGTTTCACCTTATTTTTAGCTTTAACAACAAAAGAGTATATGATTAAAAAAGCACCATAGACAGCCTTTCGTAGTATGATTATTTAATTTTTTTTTAGGTTAATAAAAGATGATGTGAAAAAAAAAAGAGTATCAATACATATTACCACTCTGCTGTGATGGCGGTCATCACTAGTATACGGCTATAGGTGTTGCAAAAACATGTTTAAAATTGAAGCGCAGATTCTAGGAGGTTTAGACATTAGGTATTGTAAGGTTATAGTTTGTAATCATGCAGGATTGCGTCACAAGACCTTTCTTGTTGCACAGACTATTATCCCCAGAAAATATTAGTTCATAGAAAATTAATCTAGAAATATTAATTTATAAAAGATTGCGGGAGTAGTGATGGATGGTAGGAGGAGTATTGTTAATGCATTGGCTTCTTGGAAGAATTATATGTATAAGTAAATTGCGGTCCGTGAAGAGAGAGAACGTCATATACAAGGCAATAGAAGATTTGCCAAGGCAAGAGACGCTTATGGAAAAGGCGAATTGACTCATTAGATTTATTAATAAAAAGTTAAGAGAACAGGTCATGCAGAGCACACCATTTACAGGACGTGATGATGCAATGGAATGAAGTATTACTTAGGAACAGGAAAGAAGTTTTAACTACACGCCTCCAGAACTGTCTGACTTTTATGAACCTCAGAAGAACAGGAAATTAGCAGAAATTGGTTTTTTTGTGGGTGCTATGGGAGCAATCTATTTCTTGCACAAACAATTAAAATCTAATTAATAGTCCCTCTTTGGACAATACAAAAGTACAAAAAATATATTATTTCTAAAGAATATTGGAAAGGAAGACTTGCATTGAAAAAGAGTAAAGCGCTAGGTGTTGAATCAGATGCGAAAGACGGCTTTCAAAGACAAGCAATTGGCAAAATATATCTGCCGCCCCAATAAGACATAATAAGGCCAGATTTGTTACTTCAGTTCCTAATGTCACCACGTTGGACTTGCTTTTTGTATCTTCCACAGGACAAAAATAGAAGAAAAAGTTTAAGTATGCTTTGGACTGTTGTGGACATGGCTTCAAGATACAAAGACGCCTGAAACTTTAACGGATTAAAAGGCTCAATGCGTGGCTGTGGCTTCTTTACAACAAATATACATGCGAGGCCATTAAAGTATCCTAGGATGTTCAAGTTGATGATGGACAGCGTTTAAAGGTCTCGTAACCGCTGTTTTTAAAACATCCTGTTACACATTAGGAGAGGGAGACCAGGCAACATCGATCACAGCCCTTGTAGAAACTTTATAAGAATCTAGCTGAACGCCTGTATACCTATCAATATACAGAGAAATTATGGACACTTACGAAGTACAGAACGCGTTAACACGAAGGTTTAGGAGATTGGCCAGGCAGTCTTAGTGCCATGAAACCAATGAAAGAATTTAAAAGCAAAACAGGCCTTAAACCAGTAAACGCAATTAAGTTTAAAAAAAATAGCATTATGAAAGATGTACAGGGGTCTAAACTCTTACCGTTTGGACTAAAAGTAAGATATTGTTGTCCTGGAGAGGCAGAGAAGGTGATGTTGAATTAGAGCAACAGATCCTATATGGAGCGTAGATGTATATGAAAGTTGAAAGACGATTTATGAGAAACAACCCTCCTGTATATTATTTAAGAGAACTTCTCCTTCTAAAAAGCTGCCCTAAAAGATCCTATGTTCGTGAAGAGCTGCAAGTTGTTCCCGCCAAAACAGTGAGTTAAAACCCTTAAATTTTTAGGTCCTTGCGAGAGATGTAAATATCTTTGTTCACGATACCAAATCTTATATAGCACGTAAGCCCCGTTTTAGATCAAACGATTTGAGTCAATTTTTGCTGTTTTTACTGTTAATTTTGTTTAAAAACGGTGTTATTTTGGCTAAAAAGTGATATGTGATGACGTGATTTGTTGTTGAAAAGGGGGGTTTTCGTGGCAAGATTAGATTGGTGAGCTTGAACGAAGATATTTACCTTCTCTAGGTAGATTCAACATCCTCATATGCTTTTGAACGAAATCAGAATATCCCAAACTCTTTAAGCAAATAATGTTGGTGCGACAGTTGGTGGGGATGATGCGCGGAAGTGGGAAAATGCACTGGTTGTAACGTAATTCAGGATTGCGGTTATCAGTACAAAAGCGATAGTTATGTTCTTACTTTTTCACAAACCACAGGGGGACGACCTGGGGGATATAGTACGAAACAACACATGCTGACACATTTCATTGACTTGTTCTCTATTTCTGAATTCAAAGCAGGTTCTGTACAGTATGGCCTTTGTTTGATAGGAGCAGTTCCCCCAGTTGAGGGGTGGAACGAGGTGATTTTGCCCAAAACTCGAAATGCCCAGCAGCAAAAATTTTTTTCTGGCTGAAAAAAAGGAAAGAGTCTTTTTGATCCGCAGGAAGTCTAATTTGATAATAAATCCCAAATTGGTTTCAATTTTTTGGCCTTAAAAAGGGGTTTTGAGCATGTGAACAGTTTTCCGACCTAATATTGGCAAAGTGTTTGGAAACTTCCTCAAAAAAAACCATTTTGTGTCCTTGGGTTTTAATGTAAAAGTTTTCAAGTTTTTAAAGCAAAACACTTACGCCGGGTTATCCGCCCTTTAAACCCAAAAGGTTCTAGCTGCGACCCCCTTTTCTTGTTTGACAGCGGCCGGTAAGGGTTTTTTAATGAAAACCCGGGGCTTAGAACAGTTGGAGGGGGCCCAAAAAGGTTGCTAGAAACATTCAAATAAGGGGGGATGCATATTTTTCACGGACTCTAACGGGTTTTGCCCAAACCGACCCCCTTGAAAAAGGAAAGGGGGAACAGCTTTGCGGTAAGGGTTTTCAAGACCCCCTGGCATAGCTACGTTGGAGGGACACGAACGGGTTTAGGTACACTTCCGAATAAGGAGGGATAAATTTTTTTCCCCAGGTTTAAATGGGTGTAAAAGCCCCCCTTTTGAAAAGAAAAAGGGGTCGACACAGCTGAACGTAGTATTTTTTTTTCTTCAACAAATACAATTACAATTTGCTATTTAAATACAAGAAACACGGAAACCTGCATCTACCGGATGGTTTTAATGCTTGTTCTTAGCATGCAACCAAACTTAGAACAGTTAGGAAAGCCTTTTTGTGGGGCCCAAAAGCAATGTAATGAAATTTCCCCCTAAATTTTCCCCCGTCCCCGGTTTTTTGGGAAAAAATGGGGGAAACCTGCAATGCTGCCCCTCAGAGCAAATGCGGGGTATGGCCAATTTATGTGGCAATGGGGACCCAGTGCATCCCGAAAGCAACAAATGGGGCGGGGCATGAGCGCCCCCCAAAGGGGGCGACATGGCGTCGGCCCGCCGCGCAAAATTTCTGTGGCCGGGGGGTTAATTTTAATTTTAACGGGGGATTGGGGGGGGGGGGGGGGGGGGGGGGGGGGGGGGTTTTACCTTGGCGTTAATTGAATGAACGTGGATGGGCGGGGCTGTTACCTCGGGTTAATTGAATGAACGTGGATGGGCGGGGCGTTACCTCGTGGTTAATTGAATGAACGTGGATGGGCGGGGCCGTTACCTCGGGGTTAATTGAATGAACGTGGATGGGCGGGGGCCGTTACTCGGGTTAATTGAATGAACGTGGATGGGCGGGGCTGTTACCTCGGGTTAATTGAATGAACGTGGATGGGGGGCCGTTACCTCGGGGTTAATTGAATGAACGTGGAGGGTGGGCTGTTCCCTCGGGGTTAATTGAATGAACGTGGATGGGCGGGGCCGTTCCCTCGGGGTTAATTGAATGAACGTGGATGGGCGGGGCCGTTACCTCGGGTTAATTGAATGAACGTGGATGGGCGGGGCCGTTTACCTCGGGGTTAATTGAATGAACGTGGATGGGTGGGGCCGTTACCTCGGGGTTAATTGAATGACGTGGATGGGCGGGGCCGTTACCTCGGGGTTAATTGAATGAACGTGGATGGGCGGGGCCGTTACCTCGGGGTTAATTGAATGAACGTGGATGGGCGGGGCCGTTACTTCAGGGTTAATTGAATTAACATGGATGGGTGGGGCCGTTACCTCAGGGTTAATTGAATGAACGTGGATGGGCGGGGCCGTTACCTTGGGGTTAATTGAATGAACGTGGATGGGCGGGGCGTTACTCGGGGTTAATTGAATGAACGTGGATGGGCGGGGCTTGTTACTCGGGGTTAATTGAATGAACGTGGATGGGCGGGGCTGTTACCTCGGGGTTAATTGAATGAACGTGGATGGGCGGGGCTGTTACTCGGGGTCGAAAGTGCGCGGGGTGTGGCAAAACTTTGTTAAGGGTCTGAAAATGAGGTTTGTTAGCGGTCTGAAATGGGAGTAAAACAGCCATTGCTTTGAGCTGAGTCCATTCTCTGATGCCACTTCAGTGCGTCTGGTTGTTCGGTGATAGAGGCCATTGCTACCTCCACCTTACCAGTGACTGGCGGCTCCTGGAAGACTGACGCGGTCAGGGCCAAGTCAAGGTCTTGTTAGAGGGACAGGGGCGCGCGTAACATATGTCTAAACCGTTCAACCACAACTGCGCTGTTCCTGCCCCTTTTATTATCACCCTGCCAACCCTGTAGTAGAGCGTACCTATAAAAGGCTTTCAGTCAGGAAGCAATATTCTGCGTGGGTTTGCCGGTAAAAGGGTCAGGTATTAACTGATGGGGAAGTGAAAAGTAGAGGGTGGGGAGAGGGGGGGGGGGGGGAGAGGGTCCTTCCAAGGCTGTCTCCGTAAACTATGGACTGACTGTGGCTGCTGGACGCAAGAGGGTGGGAATAGCAGGAGATGGCGCCCACAGAGCCCAGCTAGCAGCGTCAGCGAGCGATCATGTGCTGAGAGAGGGACAGAGGCAGAGAGAGAGAGAAGACCTGGGCGTGGAAAGAGAGTAAAAGGATGATGCCAGAGTGGTGTGTGATGGGTGGAAGTAGTGACAGTAAATGTGGCAGCTGTGACACCTACAGAGGACAGAGAATGAGCCATGTCTGTCGACGTGACTGAGCCGAAAAGACTTGGGACAAACCACGATCTTTTACCTTGAAGGTAGAGACGTGATCTACCATCAGCTGACTGGGGGGGAGAGGAGTAAACAACTAATGACACAGGATGTTGGGGATGGGCATTGCCAACTATATCTGAGAATATACACACACTACTAGTTTTGTGTCATAATGTGTTTTGGGATGGTGGGAATATTACAAGAGTGGTTCAGATAGTAAGCACAGAGATAAAGGTATATCTAGATTTCGCTGAACTGTGACACCAGAATCAAAGTCAAGCATGTAGTATCATGTTTAATTACACTCATGTCAGGCAAGCCCATATCTATATCTTAGACTAAGTCGTAGCCTCGTAAGCTTAACCTAAGGTCCACAAAATATGGAGTGACATTGACCTTGAAACATGATTAGGTCCTGCAGGCAGTGTGTCGAGGCCTATGTGCACAACTGTTCGGTTTGCAAGGGTAAAGAGATAGAGGGGAAGTTGATATCCTTACCTCATGTAGTCTTTGCCTGGGTTTATATTGGAATAACCTTCGCATGACACGGCATTAACACACTGCTTTTGGAGTGAGAGAAAGCCAGGTATTGGACACCATTAATGTCCCTATCATCACTGACGATCTGTTGGCTGACAAGCGCTTACATCTCGGGGGTGTATGTAGGGGTGTGTGGGGGAATCGGGAGGGGGACTCTGCTGTTTGCTTGTCACACAGTCTGGCTGTGGAGCTGTTGACGGGTTTACAATAGAGAACTAGTAAATACCAAGTCTAGCTCACCAGCCCTCACTAGTTCGGGCTGGTGACCTAGACTTGGTATTTACTAGTTCTCTAACTAGTAAACCCTACAAACATGCATACTCAGTTTCGAGCAGCTGACCCTAGAAGCGGCATTTTACTGTTCTCTGACAAGTAAGACTTCAACAATGAATTAAAATGATAATCCATCAAACATTTCTCTTTCAATAACCAAAAAATAACGATTATCTACAAACAAACATACTGTGTAGGATTATCCGTTTTTAATACTAATTTAATTGTTCTCTAAAGTCTTTTAAAATCCACACACTTATCCTAGCATGATAAATCTTATAAACGAAGTAGATAGACAGACAGACAGACAGACAAACACTAGGCAGGGTAAAGCTGGCCGGATTTTCCACACAGCCAGAATTACTGCAGAGACCTGTCATTAGGTCGACACCTGATTACTTAATTTTGTGGTATTGGGTCTTATGACTTGGCAAAGTGCAATACCATGTGACCGGATCCAACAGCGCCACTCAGTTTAGCCACGGATTTCAATGCAGACGGACGTGTTTGTTCACAGAGGAACAGCTTCTTGCTATAGATGATCATGCGTTTTATTACAACTGTATGGCGGAGTATCTAAACAAAAGAAAATCAGGCGGACCCATTGCTTTAACTCCTAAGACAAAGAGAAGTATTGCTTTTTTGGAAGGTGAGGAGAAAGAAAAAACGAGAACCTACTATTGATGAACTACACAAGCACCTTGAAAGCTTGTTAATTCAAGACAGAGATTTAGCTGATATATTTGAAAGAGTTGTTGTTAACTTTGAAAAGCTTTTAACTTTTGAAGAAATGATTCCATTTCTAAAAAATGGCGCTGTTTTATTCAAAAAGCTCCATATGTTTCAGTGATAGGTGTACTACTGGCAATCAAGAGCCGCCAAAAACACTAACTCCGCCAATGCCGGTCCTAAGCCCGGATGAAAAAGAGGAGAGTTAAACTCTTTTTGAAACTCTTTGTGAAACTCTTTGTTAAATAGGTGAGAGGCGTGTGCTGCGGCGAAACTAACCTTGCTGACTGTTTGCGCGTAGTTTCTAAGCCAGGGCAACAAACATAGAGTGTCGTGTAGGTTTATGACTGAAAGTAACCTGACCAGGCACTGGGACAATGACTGTAGCTTGGTTCCAAGCCAAATGCCCACCTGGTTAATTATAGTGGGTGTGTAGCACTGTTCGCTAATTACCAAGTCACAGTGCTTATTTGCTTAGGCTTGTGGGAGGCAACCTGCAGTAAAATTAGCCTTGCTGACTGCTACTATAAATAGGCGTTCATGCTGTGAACGCCTTATTTTAGCAGCAAGAGGGCTGCAGTAAAATCCGCCTTGCTATAAATAGGCGTTCACGGCATGAACGCCTTATTTTAGCAGCAAGAGGGCTGCGGTAAAATCCGCCTTGCTATAAATAGGCGTTCATGCTGTGAACGCCTTATTTTAGCAGCAAGAGGGCTACGGTTACTGCCTGTACTTGCTATGTGCGGACACTAAGGGAGGTAACTCCTGCACACCCCCACCCACGCACGCACGTCCCCACCCCCACCCCACGCATACACACCCCCCACCCACCCCGCCACCCCCACCCCACGCATGCACACACTCAAGTCACTTCTAAGTTCTTAACTCAAGTTACCCCAAGTCACTTCTAAGTTCTTAACTCAAGTCACCCCAAGTCGCTTCTAAGTTCTTACTCAAGTTCTTACTCAAGTCGTCCTCAAGTCATCCTCAAGTTCTTACTCAAGTCATCCTCAAGTCACCCCAAGTCACTTCTAAGTTCTTACTCAAGTCGTCCTCAAGTCATCCTCAAGTTCTTACTCAAGTCACCTCAAGATCGTAATTAAGTCATCCTTTAAGTACAACCAAGTTCTTATTCAAGTTATCTTATAATTATCAAAAAAAATACAATCTATGTTTTTGTCTTAAACAGCAGATGTCTAATATAGTACACACACGCCTCAAAAAACGCGTCATTGTCGAGGATGTCTTGCTCAGCGTCCTTGGCGCAAGATCGGTCAGCATAGATCTTAATGAAGTTCTTACATCCTAAGCAACCGCATTGATTACAATTCTGGTCTATGGAAATGTCTTTTATAGACTCCATGTCTTTATTTATTGACTCCATCATTTTTAAACAAATAATAATCCGCCATGATCTATTTTTATCAAAGAAACAAATTCATTTATAATAAATCAAAACCCAATCTAGTATGTTAGGATTACAGTATCAATAAAGTATTAATGCATTAGAAATGGATCAAAATGATCTTTTTGTTGTTGGCAGTTCTGGCATGCTTTTGTGTTTGGCTTCTGTATTTAGTGGTTGAGATTTTTTGACTGCTTTGGTTTTTGTTGTTGCTGTTTATATGTTTGTTCCACTCTGCTAATCTTTTTCCTGCTGCAACGCCCCAGGCTTTTTACTGGTTGCTTTCTCCACCGGATTCAATGTTTTCTGATTCTGCTGATTTTCTGGCTCGGTCATTTTGAAGGGAAACAAAATCTATATGATTAAAGTAATTAATCCATGATTAGTGGCGATAATAATGTTCCAAATCTGTAGTATAGATACGCATCCTAGAGACTCTAATGACTTTGATAAAACTGGATTCTGCGTTAAATCATACATAAAGTCTTGTTCAGAATCAATAGGCGCAAATCTACTAACTAGTTTAGTGTACAAACTAAGAACTGTTTGTCCTACACTTTTTACCATTCTTGATCCTAGTTGCGCTTCATACCTGTTATGATACTTTACATGTCTTGTGGCGACATCTGTTGAATCTGTTCTATGCTGAATTCAGTTCCGAGGAACTGTTTTGTTTTTCCACATGCTGCTAAAGAATACAGCTGTTCTTTTTTGCGCATAATAGCTTGGTCATCAACTTGATCATTTGTAAGTCCAAGATGGTTTAGGCTGCTCTGTAGCTGTAGTAGATCATCGCTGTTCATGTTTTTTATTAATTATAATTATTTTATTTTTTTTAAAATGAGCGCCGAAAAGACTATTACCAACCTTGTATACCATTCTGCTGTTATTGGAGGCCTAAGTGTTGGATACACAATGCTTGGTAAAAGCCTGTTAAAAATTAAACCAGCAGATCTTGGCAAACTAGACTTTGAAGACTCAGCAAAACTGATTGCTATTATTACAGCTTCATTTGCTATGAAAGATTTTCTAGTTAAGCAAGGAATAATTCCAGACAGTATCAATATGTAAAATTAAAAAAAATACATTTATAAAAAATGGCTTCACTCGTAATGATGATAGGCAGCGCTGTGGTGAATGCGCTTGCTTTTAGCGGAAGTAATTACGCATTTAGTAAACTACGGGATGATGACGAGAGAAAAAGACATAACAAAGCTGTGGAGCAATTAGCCGCAGCACAAGATCACTATGAAAAGCAGAGAATTGAGCAGTTAGATTTTATTAACGACAAACTGAAAAAACAGGACATGCAGCTTACACATTTAAAGATGTTGATCAAGCAATAAAAGAGTATTATCTAGTAACGGGCCAAACCAATCGAGACATTGCCCCACCAAAATTCAGCGACTTTTATCATCCATCAGAAAAACAAAAGATGCAAGAAATATTGTTTATTGTCTTTGGTATGACGTTGTGTATTTTGTTGCGCATAATATTGGCTGAATAAAAAATGAACAAAATCTATTATTCGCCCAAAGGATATTGGAAGGGAATCACGGCAATAAAAAAGCTAAGCCAAGCAGCCGGAGTCAGTGAACAAACAGCAAAAGAATGGTTATCTAAACAAGCGATTTGGCAAATTTATTTACTGCACCTAGACGAATACAGAGACCACACTTTGTGAATACAACGCCAAACGACACCCATCAAATGGACCTTCTATATTTACCCCATGATGCGATTAGGCGAAAAAGATTTAAGTACGCACTTACAGTCATTGACATAGCTTCAAGATACAAAGATGCGGAACCATTAACACAAAAGAGTGCTTCTGCTGTTGCTGTCGCTATACAACTGATATACCAACGAGGTCCTTTAACTTATCCTCGCATGATTCAAGTTGATGATGGAAAAGAATTTAAAGGCCAAGTGAATCAATTATTGTTGAAACATAGAGTTATCATTAAAAGAGGCATTCCAGGAGTTCACAGATCACAGGCTTTAGTTGAAAACTTTAACAAACAGTTAGCCGAAAGACTTTTTTCCTACCAGTATCACAGAGAGCTTATTGACAATTCTCGCAACACAGAATGGGTTAGAAGACTGCCCTCAGTTTTGCGCGCAATGAATAATGAAGAATTTAAATTAACGGGGCTAAAACCAGTACAAGCAATCAAAAAACAAACAATAAATGTTGCTGACGGAGACACCAGTTCATCCAGCAAACTATTACCGTTTGGTTTAAAAGTAAGGTACCTTTATTTACCGGGGGAAGCAGAAGGGGACACCCGCATCAGGGCAACCGATCCAGTTTGGAGTGTTCATCCATATGAAATAAAAAGAATTGTAAAAATGAATCCGCCCGTGTATTATTTACGAGAAACTGACACAACAAAACAACCAGCTCCTCAAAGATCTTTTGTGAAGGAAGAACTGCAGATAATCCCACCAGACACAGTTCTGCTTAATTAATTTACGTAAATATATTTGAGTTTAAAATGGAAGCTCAGAAGGAAGCGCAGGATGATACAAGAATGATAAATGAAAAGACCTTGGAATTGATGCGGGAATCATATAATATGAATTTTGCTATTAAGGCAATGGTTGCGAGGATTCATCGGCACATAGCAATGCATCCAGATCACCTACAACCCAAAATCCCAAATTTTGATTTTCAGGATAAAGAATATCTTGAAATGATAAAAAAAAATTCAAGCACATCAAGCAAACATGAGAAAAATTTTGTCTGAATTGGATATTGATATGAATGACCTTCTAGATCAACTTGAGGAAAACTATAAACCCGAACCCGCGGACGATGAAGATATAATTATGCCGTTCTCCAGTGTCCAATTGCATATGAAAACTCTGGATTAACAAACACACGTTTTGTGTTTGTTCTATCTAATGACTTCTTTTTACAACTGTTGTGTTGATTCATGTAGATTAGATCGTAGTTTTACGTTGTCATGATGAAAAGTATGTTTTATTGAACAATGCTTCTTTGTAGTTGTCATGTGATATGTTTGACTGCACAACACTGCGAGATATTCCTTTTGCTTTCTTAATGGTTTTCTCCTGGCTCGAAATACTGTACATTTTCGACCTTAAACCAATAAACTCCTTAATCACCTTTCCAGATAATTCATCCTTCATCTTTCCTAAAACCTTCTTATTAGTAATTGAATGTAAAGGCGAATCTTTAGGGTAATCAGATGTGTTGTACCATCCCGCATGCCCTTTAGCTACTTCTAATTCCATGTCTTTATAGATGTCTTCAGTAGGGATATTTATAACAAAACTATCTGTATCTGTGTAAAGTACTCTGGACTCTGGATGCAAGGGTTTAAAGTAGTCATAAAGAAATTCTACATCAAAAGCTTTGATAATTCTAAAACAGTAAACCCAATAAATACAGGTTTGTCCAATTTGACTTTCTTTTTTTTCATTATTATGCCAAAAAAGCTGATCATGAAATCTTCTGAAGTCCTGATAATTTGGTTTTGAAGTCAGCTTAATTGCTTCGTTCTCTCTGGTGACCAATCTGACATCTTTGCGCTTGTGTGGATTCTCCATAGTCTTTCCAAAACAGCTGTTGTTCATCAGCTTGAAAAAGTCTTTTTCTGAAGCATCTGTGGATTTAGTTCTGAGATCAGTGTTCTTCATGATGTATGGTTTCATGAACTGTTCTTGATCAAAAGCAATTATACGATGAACAGCTGTCAACTTCAAACCATGTCTTAAATAAAATTGTAGAAGTCTGTAATGACAGACATAATTTTTTTTGCCTCGAAGATTAGGCACAAGTTTAGGTGGCTCTGTTGGATTCATCTTTAGGCTTTCTGCTGCTAATGGATAGTCATTATGCAGGTCATGGAGTTCCTGAGGATATTCTAAGTCAACTTCTAGAATGAAACCCCGCTGTTGATCTGGCGTCAAACTGCCAACCACTTTAATACCCCTTGAATATTTTTCAGATCGTCATATGTTTTCATTTTAAAGTTGCGTAATGGAAGCGATTGCGCCATTGCCCATCCATACAGATTGTTTGCATCTAAATACATGAGATAGTTAGACCTTTTACTTGGATCATAATCATTTAGGTATTTGTTGTTTGCTTTACAGTAATGATGCGACGCCATACTAATTCCTCCACGCAATCCGTTTTCAATCATCTGAATCATTGGCAGGTCAGACAATAAATCAATCTGTACTCCAGTAAACTTAAGAAAGCATCCCAACTCATCCCGGGCACAGAAATGTAATGCGCGGGATCCAGGCTATAATGTTTCATGCATGTCTTTCTATAATTTTCAAAGACGTCCGCCAAAAACAAACGTCAGCCATCAAGTATGAATCATGATAGTCTCCCATCGTTTTACACTCTAACTTCTGCCACGCTTCTTGAGCATGCTGGTAATCAGAATCACTGATGTCCTTTCCTCTAAGACTAGAAAAGAACGCGCCTTTAGGTGGAAGTGTATCTTCGTCAAACCTTTGCCAACTGTTCATGTACTCATAAGGGTAAACGCCCTTTCTAACGAGAGTTGGGTCAAAATATTCTTCTGTTATTGGGCAGGACTTTAAGGACATAGCCAGTGACTCTAATGAACCCATCATGTGTTGCATAGAGTCATAAAAAGACATGTTATTTAAAGCGAAACACATGTACTTTTCTGATGACTGTGCAATGCATGTTATGTTAAAGGCGCTGGTTACTGCTTGCATTATAAGGTGAGAGTCGTAACCTCGCAAGTTATGAAAGAATACAGGCAGCTTCCATGTCTTTGGTTCAAACCTTAGTTGAAGATTGCAGTTTGTTGTGCGCTGCTCCTCTGAACTTTCCGCTAATGTGATCATGGTCTCTTACTGTCGGATTTGTTGCTTCTTCACTGTTAGACATTAGTTCTAAACCACAAATCCAACAGTGAGTGGCTGAGTCATACTGTTGTTGGTCTTCAGGCGTCATTATGATTTCAGATAAATTCAGATTATTAGAACAATCATTACGCACTTGCTGCATGCGCTGTAAAAATCTTCTAGCCGCATTTGGTCCTCTGTATAATTCTGGCGTTGAATGAGCGCCATCCGACCTGACAATAACGAAAGCAAATGAACAAATCTGGTGATTACTCACTATGGCTGTTTTAGGAAGTCTCTGTGGGGTTGGTCCTTCATAAGGAACAATGAGCGATTCGAAGTCTGCGTAAACAACATAGGCTCGTTTGCATCCGTTTCCAGTTCTCTAAAACTAACTTTACTGCCTTCTCTTGGCGTAATTAGTTCTGTATTACAGTCAACTGGGCCGATACAATGTTTCTTATGTTCGCTTGCGCCTTGAGCGGATGGAATTCTTGTTAAACATTTTCTACAGAATTCTTGCTTGTGCCCATCTTTTGAAGTATGCTGCATTAGTCTACTCATTGTTCGTATCAATGCGTAATGTGGTAGCCCTGCTGGCGAAAACATCAGAAGTAAGTCCACATGGCTTTTGTCTGGTTCACCAATCGTTGGACTGTTCTTGGACACTCTAATAGGCTGTAGATTTGTTTCCTCATCCCATGTGTAGATATTAACAGTTATTGGGTTGTTTTGTTCTTCAAACTGATCAATTTTGTCCACGCTAACAGGAAAGGATATTCCGCTAAAGTTAAGATTATTGATGTAAGGGTGATAGTTAGACACTCTCTCTGCGTTTTTACCAACACGATGCAGCTTGCGAGAACACACCACATGAAACATTTGTTGTCTGTATTCTTTATGTTTAAAACTGCTCTTTTTGCAACTAATGCTGGAGGTAGTGGAATGTAAGACTTGCCTACAATCGGTGCATACTTAGCCTGTTTAATCTGATCTCTATGACTTCGCCCTCTGACCAACCAGAGCCTCTCATTTTGGCTTCTTCAGCGGCCACATCAAACTGTGTAAGCAGTTCGTCTGCCCAACGGGTGTTAAGTCATTATGAGAAAGAATAGTCTGTTGTTTAGTTGAGACCCAGACTTCTAGATTTTCTTCATTTATTGTTATATAGTCGATTAAAACAGCTAACATTACTTTAACTGGCGGGTCTATTGTTAGTTTACTGGAACTTGAGAAATAGCATGACCAACACTTGCCCGTACGCTTGCTGAATCAATGACATCTAGACTGATATCATTTAAAGCTTTTGTTAAATCTTCTTCCTTACGCATTGCTTCAAACAATTCATCTGGACCTTCATATATCTTATCCATGCTGAGTTTCTTTTCTAACTCAAATATTTATTTAAATTAAAAAAAAAAACTTAATCAGAATCAATATCGACGGTCTTTTTGTGCTTGGACCTCAAACTAAAGTATAAACACCCTTTGGCGTTGTTAATGTGAGCTGTTTAGAACAGAGTTTAATGTTTCGTTTACTTTTTTTTAAACATTCCTTTTTTATCTGCTCGGTGTCTGGCTGTTGAGAAAAACTTGCCCTTGCCTTTCTTTGAAGATCAAACTTTTGTCTTTTGTAGTCATCAAAATCGGCCTGTAAACAACTAAATTCTTCATCCGTGATGTTTGAGTCAGCTAGTGCTTTATTTATTGTCAGTTTGAAGGGAAAAGTTTAGCGTTATTAGTTGAACCATGCTGTGTGCTTTTGGAGTTTAGTTTTAATTTTTTTTGCTAGCAGCACCTACAGCTAATGAACATAGGCCAAGAGCTAAAGACAAACTGCCTAGAGGTAAAGCTGCCGTGCACCTACGCCTGTTGCTAAGAGGCCTACCCCTGTTCCTGCTGATAGAGCGCTTATAGTCGATGCTCCTGTATTAACATATGTAACAGCATTAAAGGCAGCAGAATCCTTCGTTTGGTTTTGCTGAATTTTGAAAGGTTTGCTCTAGACTTGCTGCATTTGTGTAAGGGTGGTTAATCTGAAGGTTTTTATGTCAGGGCTTTCAATAGCGGCAGAAACGCCTGCTATCTCTTCTCTTGGCGACCCCGGGTGCTGTAGGCACATTTGGATAAACTTGAACAGACATGCTTTTTATAAAATAAAAATAATTTAGTATTGTATATCTTTTAATCTGTTATCTTCAATATTCAGTGCGCATCATATATTAAAAACAAATACCGTTAAGTGGTTTATGGGCCTCTTCTTCTTTATCAATTTGAATGTTTATTATGTCTCTAACAGTTCTCCCGCTTCTCATGTAACTGATTTATCCTCTGTTGACCTTAGGTCAATCCATTAACCTTTATTTCGTTGTTAAATAATGACTAAGTCTAACGCTGTGAAGATGTAAAATCTTTAGACACAAGGTAAATGTTGGATTTCTACACCTCCCGCCTCCAAACAGTTTTCTTATTTCATCAAAATGCTGATAAGGTTTAAGCCCGCTAGCGTAGATTTGGTTAGGACTACCCTCAATTGTACATTCCCACTTTTGTTTTTTTGGGATTAATAAAATTTTCATTTTGGGTCTTTTGAAGGTTCTTCATTTCACACAGCAATAAAATCCCTTTTAAGCGATCTTGCGGGTGCACTAAAACTAAAATTCCATATAGTGCCCTGCCCTGCTTTTAGGATATTTAGAATGATGAATCACTCTTTCGTAATATATTGCAAATTTTTGGGACTGATATTTGTTGCTGAATCAACCTCGCTAAGTTAGGGTTGCTAACGATGTCAAACTCTAACGAGATGTCAGAAATGCTGTACTTTGCTTCGGTGTCTGTAGATATAATAACATTTTTGTAAGCCATTAAAAGTTAGTTCATATGACAATCGTCTTTTAATGCTCCTTGAAAGTATGGGGCATGCGCTTTTAACAACTCAAAATCTAAGGGTATGGAAAAGCGATTACCATACCATAACTTACGCTACATACCTTTTGCCATCTTTAGCATCTCACGCCTATTCTATGTTTTAGTGCATCTTCATTTCGATTCCTTGAAACGCAAGATCAGCCCTTTCGTTCCCCCGTTAGCCATAGATCAAAATAGGTTAAAAATATGTCTGCATTGTGTAAAGAAAATATTTCTTGCCCCTCAAGTTTTATAGAAATTTTTTTAAAACGTTTTGCCCGCCCCAGATTCTGGACAACTGTCCTGTTTGGGTCTGTTGTTGTTTTCGAGTTCTATTTTGAAAGTAAGTTGCGCAGAGCCTGGCACAATCACTTCATCTGCTCCTAGGTCGGAAATTTGACAGTAAGAATTTGATCCGCATCAATAGTAGATGGATTATTTGGAACAGTAATATTCCGTTTATTTCCCTTCACGCCAAAGGGCTCTTTCGTCTTCTATGCGGGTCAAGAATTGAGCCATATGCTTGTGACATTTTTTTAAAACAAAAAAAAAAGTTAATTATTTAAAACATGGCAGGAATTAAAGGGTGAAGAAAGATTATGATGTTTTTGATCCTGGAGACGACATGAGTGAAACGGCTCCTTTGATACAGCATCGCCCCGCGCACTCAATGCTGCGTGAATTAAACAAAAAGAAAGGGTTTAGATCATTGTACCAAAGTTTAGGTCTAAAACCTCCCGAATTTATAGCCCCTGATGATTTTGTAAAAGATGATGATGGCCATTTGTATTTTAAAGACGATCAGGAAAACGTTTTCAGCTTACAAAAATGAACGAAACCCATCAAAGTTTTTTGGGTTTGAGTACAATTAACCAAAGACTTAAGGCAAAAGATCGAAATCGCCTTGGCATTCCTAAACCACCAAAATTAGATAGGGAAGCAGTTGCTAAACTCAAAACATACAACAAGAACTCCCAACAGTCCCAAATGCAAAACATGGAACTTCAAGATTTAATTCCAACAGCAGGCAAAATAACAAAGTAATAGAAGCAGAAACCAGTTTGTCAGAAGAAACGTACCAAAAACTATCGACGACTCCCCAATACCCCCGCAGAATCAAGGCCCTTGATCTGCTTTGAGAACTGTTAGAAGCGAATTAACAAACAGTATAGCAATACTGCGTGAACTAGATGAGATATAGAAAGAGAAAAAAAAAACTCGCTGAGGCTGATGACGCCAACTTAGGGCCTGATGTTAAAGAAAGAATAACGCAAAGACTAAATAATTTTGAAGAACGGAAACTAGAAGTTTTGTCTACTACCGAGAACAATTACGAACTCAAGTGACCAGAAAAAGAAAAAAACTATCCGAAGAATTTTTTTATGAAGACACGACACTAGCAGAACGATAAAAACACTGTTAGAGAGCAAGGTGTTCACATTAGCGAGCGTTATAACACCTTAGGATTTGCAATAAGTAAAATGGTGTTGGCTATTACGGGTGGTGGTGGTCAATCCCAGTGCCTCCATCGCCATCGCCTCATCACCGCCTGATAAATCATGGGTAAAAAAACAGCTTGATCATCTTGCGGTTTTTATTAAAAAAAATTAGCCAGTAAAGCTATAGACGCTTTACCAGGTATAAGGGGGTATTGTTAGCTGGCTTTTGTCTACTGCAAGCAAAGTAGTTGGCTTTATGGCTGGCATTTTAATGGACATTAGTTCTCTTAATAGTTGGGTTTAATATTTAGTAAGAAAAGACCGAGTAATCCTATCCCAGTTAATCCAAAAACAAGTGCTTTTTTTTTCCCTATTCATGGTCATTATTTTTTTTCGTGTTCTTAAACCGGCCTTCGGGCTTTGGGCCACGGGATTGGATGCTTATTCTTGGGGGTCATCTTGTTTGTTTACTGCTTGCAATATTACTGGCCCCAGAATTTATTTCGTTTTTTCCGACTTTCTGTTCATTGCCTGCCACAAGGATTTCATTGTTGTAGTTTTTTATTGTTCCTATCTGGAGTCTGAGGTCAGAAAGGGAGCATGTAAAAACCAGTGCCAACAGCAAGTCTACTTCGATCTTGCGTTTGTAAACATTTTGGGACCTTTTAATACTTGAAGGTAAATCAACTGTGAATTAATGGGGTCCTCTAAATTTGTAAGTACTGTTTTTGCGCGTCAAAGCCAGTAAAGGATCAGTTATGCTCGATCTCGTTTGTGCTTGCGAACCTAGCAAACACCAAACGTAAGTACGAACAGAGTCGTTTATTCGTTCATTCCTGCTTTAGTTAGGCCCTTTTAGAAGTGTCTAAGATAAATGTTGTCCCTGCTGTTTTATGCTCTTGCTCTATGGACCCGAGGTGAACAGCCGTGCCTTAAGAGAAAGATGTCCTAAGGAGATTCCAGTCATACTTATACTTTCTGTGCGCGCCCCAAAAATAAGGGGTTCCTAAGCCTGATTGCGGTCCAACTTTTGTCTAAAGTCTGTCTTAACATTAATATTGAATTCGTTACAGATCCTTTCAAAAGCCTTTATGTCTATTCTGTTGCTGAATTTGGGTTAAACGGTTTGTCATTTGGTAAAGTGCTTGCAGTTCAGTCAAAATACGTCTGAAGGTGTAATAGAAATGAAATCTATACACTGACCTCACCAAAGGATCAGGATGATTTAAATGATCAGCATACGACACTCCACTCCCAGTTGTGCACAAAACACAGCAAAGTTTAGCTGGTTCTGATAAAAACTTTCATCGGATGACTGACCCCCACTTTCGCGATGTAGTCTTTTTTAATAGGGGGTTAAGTTATTTTTAATGGAGTACTCACCTTTACTTTAAAAAGGGGTCAGTCTGGGTCACAGAAAAGTCAAGAGTATCAGTTGTTATATTTTTAAGATTGTAGTGCGGCCCCAACAGAATATTTGCATTAGTATATTTTGAATGCCCCTCATTTTTATTTCGTTTAAAAAATGTTTGTAACAAAAACAACTCCCAAAACCGTCCTTCGTTTTTTAGAACATGCTATTGATAACAATGGCGGAAACCAAATGGTTGCGCTTCATGAAATATTTTACAAAGTTGTATGGTTTAAATATAAGCGAATCAAAGAAGAATAAAAAGATTAAAAAAATTAACAAATCAGGATCAAAATTAGCCATTTTAAAAATCCTGATGGATATTTGGGTTTTGCTCACTAAAAGAAGCAATGAGTAACTTCGACATTACTCTCAAAACTTAACAATGCAAATTTGAAAACAATGTTTACATTAAAGCCTGAAGAAGAAGTAGGTTACTATTTTGATAAAGAGCTAGCTAAAATGTTAGGCTTTGCAGCTGACCCAAACATAGATTTAGAGTTACACCAAACAAAACTACTTATGAGGGAAAAATCCGCTCGATCTTGCATTACATTCAATTTCTCTAAAGTTCATTTGGATGAGCTGAGCACTGATGAAAACTTATATGATGGAAGGCCCTCAATGTTTTAAGAGCTCTTCCATCAGGGAAAGCTGCATATTGCGATTATGAAATTATACAATTCCCTAATTTACAGTTTATAAAAGATTAGTTTGTGGAAGGGTCGGTCATTTAATATAAAAATCGCAGACAAAACAGGAAAGTTGTGAAAAAGTGATAACCTACACATTGTTTTAGAAATAAAAAATTAAATTTTTTTCTAAAAAATAATGTCCGTGGGCCAGAAGAATCAGGGGTTACATTAGCGCCTTTGAGGTGTATAACTTTAGAATTAAAAGACCTTGCAGACCCTTGCGGGCTTTGAACAGAATGGTGAGATAGGCGCTTTGTATGGTTTTGAGTACACTAAAGATGGTGATTAAAACGCAAAGAGGTTGGTGACAACAAAAGGTTTCCTAAACTAGAACAACTGCGCAATCTAGAAGCAAATAATGTTGGCCGTATGAATATAAAATAATTCGAAAAACCTGACCTCAAATGGCACTTAGAACCATATTTAGAATGGGACATAAAATTTGAATTCATAAGCCCATTTACATTTTTTAGCCGTCAAAAAAGTTTCAGAAAGCATTCAATTCTGGCCCTTTACCCTGTAAGTCTTTTGCCAGAGGACAATAGTCCGGAAAGAGATTGAAATAACGCCGTATGGAATAAAACAGTACATCCTCCACAGAAGAGAAACAGTTTTAAAGGACGCTTCTACAAAATTACGTTCATTCCGCGCATGAAATTAGGAGACGCGTTCACAATGATATTTGAATTTCTGTCTTAAAAGATGAGGCAAGAATGGAAACTGTGGGCGTCAGTGACGTCCTTTTAAAAGGAATTCTAATTAGCTGGCAAAACTTAGACGTTGACAGTCTTAAAGTTACCATCGTCGTTCCCTTTACAATGGTGTGGATATTTAAGGTCATAACAACAAGCAGCAAAATCAATATTAGCTTAAATAGAAACAATCTTACAGAACTGAATTGGATTAATCTTACACATTTAGGCCTCATAGGGTTTTATTATACTGAACAGGTTTTTGACAGAAAGTATGATAATTATAATAACTGGAATTAAATTAAATCCTGTTATAAAACTATGGAGCAGTTAAACTTTATGACAAAAACTCCTCATTGTTCATTAGATTTGTGGACAGACTGGTTGTGGAAAACAATATTTGTCCTCGACCTATTACAAACAGTTTATAGTTATAATTTTGATTATATGTGATTTTCTGTCCAACACTTAAAAGGAAACAAAGCATATCATGATGGAAGGTTTATATGGACAGACGATGACGTATATTTAGTTGATCCTAGCAATAAACTGAGTGAGTGTTTAGAATACTTTTATAAAGTGTTTGAGGGAACGCAGACACTCTTTATTATAGATGACTGTTCAGCAGAAAAAGATATAGTTAAAAAAAGAAACACTTTGTCAAAACTGGCTTTCAGCGGAAGACATGATGGGTAAGGTGTGGATTTTATGTCAGAAATATAACTCAGTTTTAAAAGACTTTAGAGAACATTTAAAGACTGTAGTTTTATTTCACATGAAAGACAGAGACTCATTTGATGAATGTATGCGCGAAAATGATGTTATTGAAAAGATCAGGAAAAACGCAGGATTAAGCAAAAACTGAAATCTGAAAGTTTTGTAAATTAGTATTAAAAACGGATAATCCTACACAGTATGTTTGTTTGTAGATAATCGTTATTTTTTGGTTATTGAAAGAGAATGTGTGATGGATTATCATTTTTAATTCATTGTTGAAGTCTTACTTGTCAGAGAACAGTAAAATATGCCGCTTCTAGGGTCAGCCTCGAAACTGAGTATGCATGTTTGTAGGGTTTACTAGTTAGAGAACTAGTAAATACCAAGTCTAGGTCACCAGCCCGAGCTAGTGAGGGCTGGTGAGCTAGACTTGGTATTTACTAGTTCTCTACAATCCTCAACCCCTTGTGACAACTGGCGTCACGCTTCTGAACAAAGCCGACCACCTGTATTTTAAAACTGATCATTTAAGTCGCTCGCGTCCTATAATGGCATTTGGGTGTGGCACGCGTGTGCGTGTATGAGTGCGTGCGCGCGCGCCGCGCGCGCGTGAGTGTGTGTGTGTGTGTGTGGTGTGTGTGTGTGTGTGTGTGTGTGTGTGTGTGTGTGTGTGTGTGTTCGAAAATAAGTAGTGAATAATCAAATTAAAAAGGTCTTTAATCATTTGCGTGAGGATCCAAAAAGATTTTGAAAGAGGATTTTTTTTAATGCAGAAAACAATAGACAACGCAATAAAGGATTCTTTTCACAGAGAACAATAGACAACACAATAAAGGGTAGCAATTTGGATAAAAACTTGAAAGTAAGTTTCAAAGTACATTGACTGTACATTGAGAGTTTAAGACATGAAAAGAAGTATTGGGATACCCTGATCCCAACTCTGCTGATGATTGAAACCGGTTTGCCGTATCATCTCTGACTGGTATGAAGGTTACACGGGAGTGCTTTGACAGCTACCTCACTTCATGTCCCAACAATTTCAAAGAGCCTTAAACGCTGACGGAGGGGAACGAACAGATATTCAACCGCCGGGCAGCACAACTGCAAGCCGGCAGAAGCCAACAAATCCACATAGACACAAATAAAGACTGTAGGATTCGAGAGCCTACTGACTTCGGACACGCTACATCTCACCTGAAAAGGTCTGACAAATGACCCAAATTCCATCGATCTGGTTAAGCATAAACGTTCGGCTTCCTGAATGATCAGGAAAAAAACAACAACAGCGAGAAAAGAGAGAAGAAAAAAAGAAAAGGAAAAGCAATAATGGAAAAGGGGAATACGAAGGTATTGTTGCTGCTCTACTTACTGGCTCTTCTTTTTCCTCGTCATCGCAGTTCTTTCTACTCCTTGTTTTTTGGTTCACCTTCTCTGCCTCTCCTCCCTTTCCCCACCCCTAATTCTTCTTCTCGACATGGCTGCAAACGTGGAAGTGGTGGCATGTTAGAAATAGTATGCCATCGGTGTTGTGCTGGTAGTATTGAGGTGGTAGAGGTGGTGCAGGGTTGGTGTTGAGGTGGTGGTGGTGGTAACGGTGGTCATGACGGGGTGATGCGACGATGATGGTGAATTGGTGCAGAGTCGCTGGCGGCGTTGTTGTTGGTGGTGATATACTTTTGTCGTTGTTGTTGTTGTTGTTGCTGTTGTTGTCTAAATTGACCACCCTCTGTTTCCGGTAGGGGCGATGTTTTTCCGGCCTTTCGAGCGGCACGATGTCCAGTCCTCTGAAGCGAGCCAAGGAGATGTGGACCGGAGGATGTATGGGCTGTCTGTACTGACCACGGTGCGTGCGTGCGTGCGTGCGTGCGTGCGTGTGTGTGTGTGTTGTGTGTGTGTGTGTGTGTGTGTGTGTGTGTGTGTGTGTGTGTGTGTGTGTGCGTGCGTGCGTGCGTGCGTGTGTGTGTGTGTGTGTGTGTGTGTGTTGTGTGTGGTGTGTGTGTGTGTGTGTGTGAAAGAGAGAGACACACACACACACACACATGCGCACGCGCGCGCATGCATGCACCCACACATACAGAGAGAGATGAGAGAGAGAGAGATCGGGTGTGCGTGTGCTCTCTCTCTCTCTCTCTCTCTCTCTCTCTCTCTCTCTCTCTCTCTCTCTCTCTCTCTCTCTCTCTCTATGTATGTATGTGAGTGTGCGTGCGGTGTGCGCGCGCGTGTATGTGTGTGTGTGTGTGTCTGTCCATCTGTCTGTCCGTCCGTCTATTGGTCTGTCTGTGCGTTTGTCTATCCGTCTGTCTGTCTGTCTGTCTCTCTCTCTCTCTCCTCTCTCTCTCTCTCTCTCTCTCTCTCTCTCTCTCTCTCTCTCTCTCTCTCTCTCTCTGAGTGCGTAAGTGTGTGCGACTGTGTCTTTAGCTCTCTGCTGTAGATCTCGCTGTGCAATTTTTAGTAGTTTCATCTTCATCAAAGTGTATGCGACTTGTGTCTAGCTCTCAGTCTGTATATATCCCTGTACTGTGCAAGTTTTTTGCTTCATTTGATCCACGTGATATCACTGCGCGCGGATTAGTAACACATGCCCTACACCCACCCACCACACCCGCTGAGCCATGAGACTTCTGTGCGCAGGATGCGCGATCTTGGAAGGAGACCACGTGCAATGCGTGAATGTGTGAACATTGTTCTTCTTTTTCTTCCGTTTATTTATATGATGGACACATTTTACTTTTTTTTTTTTCGTTATGTGTAAATTGTTCAATTCATGCATGTAAACCCCCATACCCACCCGTTTTCCAGGGAAACGCAGACACAGAGGCTACCCATTCTCCCCGAAGTCCCGCCATGACACATGAACCACTCCCACGTGTCAAGTCCGCGTCCAGGTAAGACAGCTACACAGTCCACCCCACCTCACTTCTCTTCCACCCCCTCTTCTGTTGCCCCCGCCCCCCCTCCCACCCCCTCACCTCCCCTTCTCCTTCAGCCGTCCTTCCCAGCCCTCAGAGATGGTTATCGTGATTGATGATGGCGTTTTTTTGTAGGATTAATTTTAAGGGTTGAAGATGCCATACCTGGTAATCAATACAGTAAAAATATTAATACTCAGTATTTGATACCACCAAAGACCTTGGATTAGTGCAGTCAGTTGAAGCACCAACTCGTGGTAAGGCATTCCTGGATTTATTTTTTACCAATTGTCCAGGCGCTTTAGGCAATCAGGAATTAATTGCAGGCCTGGGTGATCATGACATAATTCTCTTTAGAGAGCAACTTTCAACCCTTTCGAAGAAAACCCCCTAAACGTATCATCAGACTCTGGAACCAAGCAGATTTTACCAAAATTGCGCAGGGATACTCATGATTTCAGTCGTCTTTTTTTGAGGTCCCATAGTGTGTTAAAGATAATGTCAGTGACCCTTTGGAAGTGTATAAAAACTAACTTGGAATTATTATATGGATGACAACATACCTACTAAAATAACTTCAAGCAAGAACCACCAGCCATGATTACTACAAAAACTAAACGTTTGTTGAGAAGGAAACATCGTTTCTTTAAGAAATTGAAACTACATCCTAATTCAGAAAGATTACTGGTTAGGTATAAACATATTAAGAGAAGGTGTCAGAGAGAATGTAGGCTTGCTCACTCCAATTATGTTAATTCGATGATTTTGAAGGTGATCATCAAAACAAGAAATTATGGTCTTACATAAGGAGTAAGAGACAGGACAACATTGGATTCCAGACCTGAGAAACAACCAGAATAACCTAATACAGGACCCTGAAGGGAAAGCAAACTTACTAAACAAGCAGTTTTGTTCAGTTTTCTCAAATCCCAAACCTTTAATTAACGTTAGACTAAAGGATGATGATAAACTCCCTGAAATGCAAAACATCAAAGTAACAAAGCAGGAGTATTTAAGTTACTGACCAACATCAATGAAAACAAAGCTACTGGTCCCGATGGCGTTCCTGGCAAGCTCTTAAAATTATGTGCCAATGAATTGAGTGAGGTATACCAACTACTTTACCAAGCTTCACTGACCAGGGAGTAATACCTGATGGTGGCGAGATGCGAGCATTGTTCCCTTATTCAAAAAGGGTGACAAAACAAAAGCAGAGAACTATAGACCTGTATCTCTTACATCCATATCAGCTAAACTACTTGAACACATAATATATATAGTAGCATAATGGACCATCTGACAAATATGACTTCTAAATAATGCCCAGCATGGTTTTAGACAGCGAAGGAGTTGTGAGACTCAACTTATAACAACTCTCAATGATTTTAATATCTGTCTTAACAACAGACAGCAAATAGATGCAATTTTATTAGACTTTCTAAAGCCTTTGATAAGGTTGACCTTGAGGGCCTGCTGCTTAAATTAGAACACATCGGCATTGGCGGTTCTTTGCTAAAATGGGCTAGATCATTCCTCGTTGGGAGAACGCAGAAAGTTGTTGTGGAAGGGTCGACATCCATTGTAAACCAGTCTTGTCAGGTGTACCACAGGGAACTGTTCTGGGGCCCTTGTTTTTCTTAATTTATATAAATGACATAAGTAGAAATCTCTCTCCTGGAACTACTATAAGGCTTTTTGCTGATGACAGCTTAGTATATAGAACAATCAGAAGCAAGAATGATACACGCATTCTACAAGAAGATCTAAACGCTTTACAAGAGTGGGAAAGAACTTGGAAAATGGAATTTCATCCCCAAAAGTGCCAAGTGTTGCGTATATGTAACAAACCGCTCACCAATTAAATCAGATTATTCTATCCATAATACTATTCTTAAAGAAACTAATGCTGCAAAATATTTAGGCGTGATTATAGATAGTCGCTCAAATGGAAAGAACATTACAATTTAGTATGTAAGAAAGCAAATAACATCTTAGCTTTCTTATTACAGGAATATCAATGACTGCCCCAAAAGGTTAAAGACGACTGCTACAAAACACTGGTTAGACCAGTACTGGAATATGGTTGCTCAGTTTGGGATCCTTACCATCTAAAGGACATTGATAACCTCGAAAAGATTCAGAAGAGAGCAGCACGGTCGTAACAGGGAACCACATCAGAGAAAAGGGGAATACTAGGAAGAACATGAGGAGATTAGAATGGAAACCCTCAGAAGAGAGAAGAGCTTTTATCAAACTTAACATCTTCTTCAAAGGCAGAGCTAAACTAATTCATATTCCAATGGAACAATAGTATTGAATAAAAATACCACCAGGAGTGGCGGTCAATGTTATACTATACCTGCATCAAATATTGACAGCCACTTACATTCTTTTTATCCAGTTCTGTACGGCTGTGGAACTCACTGCCGGTGCCATCAAGATTGCCACAAATGCAATCTCATTTAAAAAAACAAATTGATTCGACAGTTTTGAGATCTGCATATTGACGATTTTCTATTTTTTACTTCCCAGATATTTTACTATTACCTGGCCTGAATTTGGCCATTGCTTTTTAACTTCTTGAATATCGAGTGCGACCCCTTGTTGCCAAATTTGCTCCAGGGCCAACAGTCTGAGTCGCACTGTTTTATGTTATTTTATTTTACTTTTAACATGCGCGCTGGTGACCTACTCGTTTTTGAGTGAACCAGTATTTTTAGGAAGAAGAAGAAGATGACATTAAGAAACAAGGGAGGTAAGATTTTGCTTCCATAATGAGTATTTTCACCAGGGTTACTGGCCTTCGTTAAAGCTCGTTGTGTTGTGGTGAAAATTGCTCAGACCGGAAATCTGTCTGTCTTAAATAGTATGTATTTGCCGTGTGTACATTTTTCACTCCTTTTATTGACATTTTCTTTGTGCTTGTGTCGGTTCGGAGAATACGGCGACAAATTTAACAGTTTCTTCGTCATATGGGGGATGGGGGCAGGGTTTAGTGAGGTTTGAGGGCAGGTTGCTGGTTTGATCTGCACGTCCCTTGACTGTGGATGAGCTGGGGGGACGGGGAACTGCACGGAGCATTGGCTTTGAGTTTGTGTACTAAGCGATGTATCATGCGAGTTGCTGTGTCGATTTGTTTATGATGCTGTGTGTGTGTGTGTGTTTGTGTGTGTGTGTGTGTGTGTGTGTGTGTGTGTGTGTGTGTGTGTGTGTGTGTGTGTGTGTGAGAGAGAGAGAGAGAGAGAGAGAGAGAGAGAGAGAGAGAGAGAGAGAGAGAGAGTGCGCGTTTGCGTGTGTGCTATGTACGAGCGTACACGCCCACATGTGTGTGTGTGTGTGTGTGTGTGAGAGAGAGAGAGAGAGAGAGAGAGAGAGAGAGAGAGAGAGAGTGCGTGCTCGCACGCGCGCGCGCGCGCGTGTGTGTGTGTGTGTGTGCAAATAGTTGGTGCTGGCATTCTTGACATATTCGAATGTGTTATGATTGGTTAGACCTGCAGATAAACGCGCGAGCGCGGATGTGTCAGTGTGTGTGTGGTGTGTGTGTGTGTGTGTGTGTGTGTGTGTGAGTGTGTGTGTGTGTGTGTGTGTGTGTGTGTGAATTTGAGCGAATGAGTGTGTGTGTGTGTGCGTGTGTGTGTGCGCGCGCGCGCGCGCGCGCGACGGTACGTTCGTGCATGCGTGCGTATGTTTGTGAGTGGTGTGTGTGTGTGTGTGTGTGTGTGTGTGTGTGTGTGTGTGTGTGTGTGAGATAGAGAGAGAGAGAGTGTGTGTGTGTGTGTGTGTGTGTGTGTATGCGTGAGTGTGCTTGCGCGCGCGCTTGCGCTGGCTGTGGTTAGCTTTGCTTTTTGGTCACAATGTGTGCACGCGAAGAGTTTGACGTCATGCACTCCTTGCGTTTGATCACGTGGTCACTGGCACACACATTTGCTGTCGTCGACTTATATTCATTTATTCACTTATTCACGGACTTGTTTGTTTGTTATTTGCCGTGTTGGGAATGGTTTTGAAAAGAGAGTGGTTTGTAGCGGTCGTTACTAAGACGAAGGTGAATGACATGACACCCCTCTGTGACCGAGAGGTCTTTCAGTTGCTACAGGGCAGATGAATCACAGCATTTCAGCCAGCGAATGAGGGAATGATCACCCAGGAATCCCTATCTCCCTCTCCATGTTTCCTGCATCTTGCTGCATATTCAGGACTTTTCGATAACTAGGCCATCAAAGACTAATATGGGTTACGAGAGTTTTTGTTAACGTGCGTATCTGATCTTCTACATTGCTTGTAGACAGGAATGGGGGGTTAGCCACTAGAGGTTCTGCACTTTCTTTTGGCGTTGGAGATCAGGAAATACCGCTATGCGCCATACACAGCCTGGGTTCGAACTTACAACCTTTGGATTGAGACATGTCTGTGCAGACCACGCGCCTATCAGGCCCACGCTAGTACTGTTTGTGTGTAGCTGAGAGTCAAAGACAGATACTGTATCTCCGCTGTCATCAGTTTCTGTTGGTAGCTTTGTGTTTGTCAGCTTCATTCCACCAAACTAAACGGATGTTAGCAAAAGCAGGTGGAGAGATGGAGCATGGCCCACGAACGAATGTACTAAATCTGTATACGGATCTGTGGCGCCAATCGATCCTGATCAAATGGTAGACCAGATTTGTTCAACAACATCATTACAGATTTTTGTCATTTAATCCCAATAGTGTGAAGTTACTATTTGCAAACTGATGAAGCAATACATTTTGATTAAGTTGTAGTGATATGAACATTGTGATTTTTGTATGTTCAATATTCTGTGAAAGAAACACACGGAAAGTAACTCTCTCAGTCCGTAGCCATGATTTCTTCCTTTGACGGTAAATAATTTGGCAGAAAGTTCACGGAAATGAATGAAAACCTGTTTACGGATTTCTTCTTCTTCTTCTTCTCCCTCTTCTTCTCTTCTTCTTCTTCTTCTTCTCCCTCTTCTTCTTCTTCTTCTTCTTCTTCTTCTTCTGTGCCGTTGGACTACGGCAGATGCAGGGTCTACGCTCTCCCGCGTGTCCTTTTTTAGTTTTAGTGTATTTTATTTTGGGTCGTGTGGCGTTGTCTCTCTCGGTTCATTTCGATTTTAGTTTGAAATCCGTTTCCCTTGCATCTATGGGAGCATTTGCACACGTATGATGTCTGTGCTATTTCGATCTGTACGTGACCCATGAAAATTAATGCAGTGGTTTTATGATGTCTGTGCTACATTGATCTGTACATGACCCATAAAAAATAATGGAGTTGTTTTTGATGTCTGTGCTATGTTGCTCAGTACATGACCCATGAAAAATAATGCAGTTATTTTATGATGTCTGTGCTATATTGATGTGTACATGACTCATGAAAAATAATGCGTTGTTTTATGATGTCTGTGGTATATCGATATGCGCATGACGCATGAATTGTTTTATGATGTCTGTGCTATATTGATCTGTACATGACTGATGAAAATAATGCAGTTGTTTTATGATGTCTGTGCTATATTGATCTATACAAGACCCATGAAAAATAATGCAGCTGTTTTATGATGTCTGTGCTATATTGATCTGTACAAGACCCATGAAAAATGATGCCGTTGTTTTATTATATCTGTGCTATATTGCTCTGTACATGACTCACGAAAAATAATGCAGTTGTTTTATGATGTCTGTGCTATATTGATCTGTACAAGACCCATGAAAAATAATGCAGTTGTTTTATGATGTCTGTGCTATATCGATCTGTGCAAGACCCATGAAAAATAATGCAGTTGTTTTATGATGTCTGTGCTATATCGATCTGTACATGACCCATGAAAAATAATGCAGCTGTTTTTGTTTGCTTTCTTTTCAGACTGATGGCAGCACAGCAGTGACTTCTGTTCACTTCACCTGACCCGAATGCTACGATAATATTGACATCAGCTGCCTGTCAACAGAACCAGCGGGTTCCACATGCCTTTCATACGAGCTTTGTCGAGAGATACAGAAGGATGCTCCTTATACTAACCAATAACATTGGCGCGACTGAGCTACTCGGTGACTCCATCATGGAGTGTGATTGGCTTGAACTGTTTAACAAGGGAAACGTGTCTTTCAACAGTGTGTCGAGACCTTGAGCTACGTGCTGTGGATGATGCGAGTGCACCAACAGACAACAGCAAAAATGACAATTTGTCTGGTCACACACAACAGAGACCTCCGGATAGCTTTTTTTTTTTTTTTTTTTTTTTTTTGGAGGGGTGGGGGGCGGTGGAAGGGGAGGGGGGGTGTGTTCTGATGAGCCTGACACTCCTTGCCCATATCTCTCATGCTTATGCCCCCCCCCCCCCCCCCCCCCCCCCCCCCCCCCAGGCCCCCAGGCTTGTACACCCTGTGGCGTGTCTGACCCTGCGTGATAAACGTCAATGAATGGCTGTGGGTAGGGGCGTGGCCTTTGGGGACGGACAGTGATCTACAGACTGCCCTTTACTGTGAGTGTGGGTATGGTAGGGGCGTGGTCTTTGGGGACGGACAGTGATGTACAGGCTGCCCTTTACTGTGAGTGTGGGTAGGGGCGTGGTCTTTGGGACGGACAGTGATGTACAGACTGCCCTTTACTGTGAGTGTGGGTATGGTAGGGGCGTGGTCTTTGGGGACGGACAGTGATGTACAGGCTGCCCTTTACTGTGAGTGTGGGTATGGTAGGGGCGTGGTCTTTGGGGACGGACAGTGATCTACAGACTGCCCTTTACTGTGAGTGTGGGTATGGTAGGGGCGTGGTCTTTGGGGACGGACAGTGATCTACAGACTGCCCTTCACTGTGAGTGTGGGATGTAGGGGCGTGGTCTTTGGGAGGACAGTGTATTAGGACTGCCTTACTTAGTGCCTTGTACTGTGGGTGGTCTTTGGGAGGCGTGTCTTAGACTGCACTTACTAGCTGCCTTATTGTGGGTGGGTGTGGGGGTCTGGGCAGTGACATCAGACTGCCCTTTACTGTGAGTGTGGGTATGTAGGGGCGTGGTCTTTGGGACGGACAGTGATCTACAGACTGCCCTTTACTGTGAGTGTGGGTATGGTAGGGGCGTGTCTTGGGGACGGACGTGTCTACAGACTGCCCTTACTAGGAGTGTGGGTATGGTAGGGCGTGGTCTTTGGGGACGGACAGTGTATCTCAGCTGCCCTTTACTGTGGAGAGTGTATGTAGGGGCGTGGTCTTTGGGGCGGACGTGATCTACAGACTGCCTTTACTGTGAGTGGGAGTATTAGTAGGGCGTGGTTTGGGGACGGACAGTTGATTAAGAGCTGCCTTTACTGTGAGTGTTGGGTAGGAGGCAGTGGTCTTTTGGACGGACAGTGTCTACGGACTGGCCTTACTGTGGTGGGGTAGAGGGCTGGTCCTTGGACGGCAGTGATCTACAGATGCCTTTACTGTGAGGTGGTGTAGGGCGGCGTGTCTTGGGACCCCTTACGTGAGTAGATGTAGCTGCTTTAGAGGACTGCCTTACTGTGATGTAGGATGGTGGGCGTGGTCTTTGGGGACGGAGTGATCTACGGCTGCCTTTACGTGAGTGTGGGTTAGATGGTAGGCCTTGTGTTGGGAGGGCAGTGTCTACGATGCCCTTTACTGTGAGTTGGTGTAGGGGCGTGTCTTGGGACGGACAGTGATCTACAGACTGCCTTTACTGTGGTGTGGGTAGGGGACGTGGTCTTTGGAGGACATGATCACTGACTGCCTTTACTGTGAGGTGGGTGGTTGGGAGCGTGGTTTGGACGGACAGTGACTACAGATTGCCTTTATGTGGTGTAGGGTAGGTGGCTTGGGCGACAGTGATCTACAGACTGCCCTGTACTGTGGTGTGGGTTGTAGGGCTGTTCTTGGGACGGACAGTGATCTACAGACTGCCCTTTACTGTGAGTGTGGGTATGGTAGGGGCGTGGTCTTTGGGGACGGACAGTGATTACAGACTGCCCTTACATGTAGTGTAGGTTAGGCGTGGTCTTTGGGGAGGACAGTGATTACAGCTGCCTTTACTGTGAGTGGGGTATGGTAGGGGGTGGTGCCTTTGGGGACGGACAGTGATTAAGACTGCCTGTTACTGTGGTGGGTAGTGGGGTGGTGACTTTGGTGGACGACAGTGATCTCAGACTGCCTTATGTGAGTGTGGGTAGGGGCGTGCTTTGCGGACGTGATCTTGGGGCGGTCAGTGATCGTAAGCGTGCCGTTAGGAGTTGGGAGGAGGTGGTCTTGGGACGGCGTGATCTACAGCTGCCTTTACTGTGAGTGTGTGGTGGGGCGTGTCTTGGACGGACGTGATTACTGATGCCTTTACTGTGAGTGTGGGTATTGGGGCGTGGTCTTGGGACGGACAGTGATCTACAGACTGCCCTTTACTGTGAGTGTGGGTAGGGGCGTGGTCTTTGGGGACGGACAGTGATCTACAGACTGCCCTTTACTCTGAGTGTGGGTTTGGGCAGCGGCTGCAGAAGTGTCTGAAGATGGGCTGGCTGTATACAGGGAGGGAAAGGTAAGGGAGGGGGGGGGGAGTTGAAGTATGGTCCGTGACAGGGAATGAAGTCAACACATGAAATTTGCCTGTCGTGATAGTGTCGCGTTCTTCGGACGCCTTATCTAGTCCACAGGAAAGTGTGTGTGTGTGTGTGTGTGTGTGTGTGTGTGTTGTGTGTGTGTGTGTGTGTGTGTGTGTGTGTGTGCGTGCGTGTGTGTGTGTGTGAAGACGAAGAGATTTTACAGACCAGTGTATTTTCCTTTGGCAAAGTCACAGTCATCTGGGCAATCCGTCCATCTTTTGTAAAATATGGTGTGTGTGTGTGTGTGTGTGTGTGTGTGTGTGTGTGTGTGTGTGTGTGTGTTTATGCGTGTGTGCATGCATGCGTGTAAATGTATGCGTGTGTGTGTGTCTGTGTGTGTAAATGTGTGCGTGCGTATGCGCACCTTTATGACGTGATTGAGTGAGCGAGAGTGTGTTTTGCGCCTGCATGAATTCGGTTGAGATTGTAGTGTGTTTGTGTGAGCGCGCGCGCACGTGCATACGCACCTGCAGTATGCATCTGTGTCTGTACAAAAGCTCGTCAACGTACATGCGTGCAATCGTGAGCGTGCAAAACAGCCGTTAATACTGAAGCTTGATATGGATTTCTGAACACATAATTCAGCTGAGCAAAAAGCCAAAGCCAGAATCACGGATCTCCCCCCCCCCCACCCCCCCCGCCCCCCCCCCCCTCCTCCTCCTTTAAATCTGTTTACTTGTAAATTGTTTTGGACTGCATCAGTCCAACCTAAATAAAACGATCGATGTTCCTAATTGTGTTTATTTCAGGGAAAATAAAAAAAATGTTCCTGTGTTCTCTCTCTCTCTCTCTCTCTCTCTCTCTCTCTCTCTCTCTCTCTCTCTCTCTCTCTCTCTCTAATAATAATAATAATAATTATAATAATAATAAATCGAGCTTATATAGCGCTCTTCGATGAGAGAAAAAGACTCATCCTCAGAGCGCTTCACAATACAGGAAAAATACGTTTCCATAAACATTGCACAATAGTAAGAAAAAGAAATATATATACATCTCTGCGTCTCTCTCACTGTGTGTGTGTGTGTGCGTGCGTGCGCGTGTGTGTGTGTTTGTGCGTGCGTGCGTGCGCGCGTACTGCGTGATTGTGTGTACAGGTGAGAGAGAGAGAGGGGGGAGAGAACGCGCTGCGTGATTGCGTATACAGGTGAGAGAGAGTTTCTGATGCGACACGGAGGAAACAGTAGTATCACGTGTACACCAGGTATGCATTAAGTGTCAAAACTTCAGTAACACCCTCCCCTCACATCGCCACGGCCTCCACAAATAATGATGACGATGATGGTGAAGATGATGATTATACAACAACACCACCAACAACAACTACTATGACTACTACGACTGCTACCAGTATTACTAGTACTACTTCAATTACTACTGATGCTGATGATGATAATGATTATACTACTACTAACTATGTCTACTACTGCTACTGCTGCTGCTGCTGCTGCTACTACTGCTACTACTACTATTACACCAGCACCACCACCACTACTACTACTACTACTGTTGTTGCTGCTACTGCTACTACTACTACTGCTGCTGTTGCTTCTGCTGCTGCTAACAATAATAACAATGATAATAATATTCAG
>CM031606.1:12105251-12128458 GCA_018398815.1 Conus ventricosus
TATCCCCTTATTTCCCTGGTGTACAAAAACATCTGGTATGGGTTTCAATCTTACAGACTTCACAGAATGTATGGTGTTCTGGTGCAGCTCTGGTGAGGTTTCAATCTTACAGACTTCACAGAATGTATGGTGTTCTGGTACAGCTCTGGCGAGGTTTCAATCCTGCCTATTTCAACATCTTCCCTATTCAGCAGTTCACAAACTGTGATGATTTACGATCAGAAATCAAAGTCAGCCTCCCTTCATGTTGGTGTTTCACCAGGCTCTGTTCTATGACTATTCTTTGACTATGTACACAGTTCAACTCGCATCAGTCATAGATTCTTTTCTTTTGCTGACGACACAGTTGCGAGACTCATGTATTTCAGATTTGATCCACATTATCCTTAATAGCATGCAAGTTGTATTAAGTGCGTTACAGCCTGAACATTACTTGAACGTGTATGACGAGTTTGTTACAATCATAGCGGCCTCCACAGTCACGTTGATGAAGGTAAGCGTCAGGAATCATGCTCCGCCGATAAAATCGAATTCAGAATTTGAGCCTACGGACTAACGATTTTGTATATAAGCATGGCTTTGGCATTGTGTGGATATTACTCAGGCACTTAACAAATTCAGTGAATGCTTTATCAACAGATTCTAGACTGGAATGTCCCCTCTGAATTGCCTTTTCTTTTCAATATGAAACCGATCCGATCAGGTACGTCACTTGTCCATGTTATGCCAGTATAGCAGAGACAGAGTTTCACGTTGTCATGCAGGTGAATCTCTTCGAAGAGAACTTATTCGGAAGATGTGTTACGATCAGCCATCCATGTTTAGATTAATTTGTGATGCTACTTGCCAGTGGGGGAAATTGTTGTGTTTACTTTAAAAGCCTTGTTAAATAAGACAAAAGAGTGAATTTCATTCTCAGCCGTCAATAATGTGCTGTGGAAATATCTTATGAGCAATTGGCCCCACAACCAAAACATCCTCTCTCTCTCTCTTTCTCTATCTCTCACACTCATACACACACACATGCGCTCGCACGCGCATAAACACACACACACACACACACACACACACACACACACACACACCACCACCACCACCACCATCCTGGGTTTTCTTTTAATGTCTTTTCTGTTTTGTTGTTGTTGTTTTTTACAAGGTGAGTAGTAGGTAGGCAAGCGTGAGCGGAACGGTTGAGGGAGGAAGGGCCAGGGGCCAGGGAGAAGAATGTGATGATTCCATCTATGACCGAGTGAACAACACTTGCTTTTTTTCTTTCGTTTGTTCGTTCGTTTTTAATGAAAGGGAAACAATCGCCCCACCACTTCTATATTTGGTAGTGTCCCTTCCCATAGACCAAATCCCTGTGACTTTTACTACAGACCCGCATTTAAGGCACTACGAAGGGAATGCAAAAAACCAAGAGGCTGACAATATGCATTTCATGCACTACGAAGGGAATGCAAAAAAACAAGAGGCTGACAATATGCATTTCATGCACTACGAAGGGAATGCAAAAACCAAGAGGCTGACAATATGCATTTCATGCACTACGAAGGGAATGCAAAAAAAACAAGAGGCTGACAATATGCACGCGTTTACTACTTCACTCGTGAAGAGTGAATAAAGATTAAATTGCTCTGAGGCGTTTACGGCATCGCTAAACAACTAAATACAGCGCATATAATTTGTTCGCTCAGTAAAAAAAAAAAAAACAGAGTTGATTTGTCACAAACTGTAGAGTCCTGCAGTTATCAGGTTTGAGGAGTTTATTTCGAACAGTGACTGGAAACCTGAATCCTGAAAGGTCATTTGTCCATCACTGACCATTTCCACTGATGACAGAATGGACAGGTCAGCCACTGAAGTGGATTAAGCAATAACAGAAGGTTCAGTTAGCATGATTAACTGACCGAGTAAAGGCGTAGTGATAATGGAAGGTGTAAGAAGTCATAGCTTTAATATATCGGAATTACTCGTGTGTAATTTCACTTCAGTGTGAAATGTGACTGAATATTATTATCATTGTTATTATTGTTAGCAGCAGCAGAAGCGAAATGTGACTGAATATTATTATCATTGTTATTATTGTTAGCAGCAGCAGAAGCAACAGCAGCAGTGGTAGTAGCAGCAGCAGCAGTAGTAGCAGTAGCAGCAGCAGCAACAGTAGTAGTAGTAGTTGTAGTAGTAGTGGTGGTGCTGGTGTAATAGTAGTAGTAGTAGCAGTAGTGGTAGTAGCAGCAGCAGCAGCAGCAGTAGCAGTAGTAGACAGAGTAGTAGTAGTATAATCATTATCAGCATCAGAATCATAGTAATTGAAGTAGTACTATAATACTAGTAGCAGTCGTAGTAGTCATAGTAGTTGTTGTTGTTGGTGTTGTTGTATAATCATCATCGTCACCATCATCGTCATCATTATTTGTGGAGGCGGTGGCGATGTGAGGGGAGGGTGTTACTGAAGTTTTGACACTTAATGCATACCTGATGTACACGTGATACTACTGTTTCCTCCGTGTCGCATCAGAAACCTCTCTCACCTGTATACGCAATCACGCAGCGCGTTCTTCTCCCCCCCCCCCCCCTCTCTCTCTCTCTCTCTCACCTGTACACACAATCACGCAGTACGCGCGCGCGCACGCACGCACGCACACACACGCACGCACGCACGCACGCACGCACGCGCACACACACACACACACACACACACACAGTGAGAGAGACCCAGAGAGAAGAGGGAGAGAGAGATGTATATATATTTCTTTTTCACTATGTGGCAATGTTTATGGAAACGTATTTTTCCTGTATTGTGAAGCGCTCTGAGGATGAGTCTTTTTCTCTCATCGAAGAGCGCGTATATAAGCTCGATTTATTATTATTATTATTATTATTATTAGAGAGAGAGAGAGAGAGAGAGAGAGAGAGAGAGAGAGAGAGAGAGAGAGAGAGAACACAGGAACATTTTTTATTTTCCATCTGAAATGAGAAGACGATTAGGACCAGACGTTAAGTTGGACTGATGCAGTCCAAAACAATTTACAAGTAGAACAGAGTTGTAAAGGGGGGGGGGGGGGGGGGGGGGGGGGGGGGGGGGGGGGGGGGGGGGGGGGGGGGGGGGGAGTCCGTGATTGTGGCTTTGGCTTTTGCTCAGCTGAATTATGTGTTCAGAAATCCATATCAAGCTTCAGTATTAACGGCTGTTTTGCCGCTCACGATTGCACGCATGTACGTTACGAGCTTATGTACAACACAGATGCATACTGCAGGCGGTATGCACGTGCGCGCACGCTCCCCACAAACACACTACAATCTCAACCGAATTCTTGCTGGCGCAAAACACCTCTCGCCACTCATTCACGTCAAAAAGGGGTGGCATACGCACGCACACATTTACACACACAGACACACACGCACGCGCGCGCGCGCACACACAAAACACGCATAATTTACACGCATGCATGCACACACGCATAAACACACACACACACACACACACACCATTTTTTAAACAAAAAGATGGACGGATTGCCCAGAGACTGTGACTTTGCCAAAGGAAAAAAACATGGTCTGTAAATCTCTTCGTCTTCACACACACACACACCACACCACGCAGGGCACACACACACACACAAAACACACACACACACACACACACACACACACACACACACACTTTCCTGTGGACTAGATTGAGGTGTCCGAAGAACGCGACACTATCACGACATGCAAATCACATGTGTTTGACTTCTTTCCCCCTGTCACGGACCACACTTCAACTCCCCTCCCCCCACCCCCTCTCCTTAGAGGGGCTGTATCAGCCAGCTCATCTTCAGACACTTCTGCACCCGCTGCCCAAACACACACTCACAGAAAGGGGCAGCCCTGTAGATCACTGTCCGCCCCCAAAAGACCACGCCCCTACCCACACTCACAGTAAAGGGCATCTGTAGATCACTGTCCGTCCCCAAAAGGACCACGCCCCTACCAAAACCCACACTCACAGAAAAGGGGCAGTCTGTACATCACTGTCCGTCCCCAAAGACCATGCCCCTACCATACCCACACTCACAGTAAAGGGCAGTCTGTACATCACTGTCCGTCCCCAAAGACCAACCCCCTCCCCATACCCACACTCACAGTAAAGGGCAGTCTGTACACCCACTGTCCGTCCCCCCAAAGACCAACGCCCCTACCATACCCACATCACAGTAAAGGGCAGGCCTGTAGATCACGGGCCGTCCCAAGGCCCGCCCCCCCAAGCCATTCATTGACGTTTATCCGCAGGGTCAGACCGCCACAGGGGTGTCAAGGGGGGCTGGGGGGGGGGGGGGGGGGGGGGGGGGGGGGGGGGGGGGGGGGGGGGGGGGGGGGGGGGGGGGGGGGGGGGGGGGGGGGGGCATAAGCATGAGAGATATGGGCAAGGAGTGTCAGGCTCATCAGAACAACACCCCCCTCTCCCCTTTCCACCGCCCCCCCCCCCACCCCTAAAAAAAAAAAAAAAAAAAAAAAAAAAAAAAAAAAAAAAAAAACTACCCGGGAGGTCTCTGTTGTGTGTGACCAGACAAATTGTCATTTTTGCTGTTGTCTGTTTGGTAAACTCGCTTTAAACCACAGAAACGTAGCTCAAGGTCTCGAGCCCAACTGTTGAAAAGAAAACGTTTCCCCTTTTTTAAACATTTCGGGCCAATCACACTCCATATGGAGTCACCAGTACTCAGTCCCCGCCAATTTTAAATTGGTTTGAGAAAAAGGGAGCACCCTTTCTGTCTCTCTCGACAAAGTCGTATGAAAGGAAATGTGGAACCCCCCTGGTTCGGGTTGACAGGCAGCTGTTTCCAATTTTTCGTAGCATTCGGGTCAGGTGAAGTGAACAGAAGCCCACGCTGCCATCAGCCCTGAAAAAAAAGCAAAAAAAAACAGCTGCAATTTTTTCATGGGTCTTGTACAATCGATATAGCACAGAAAACATAAAACAACTGCATTTTTCAGGGGTTCTTGCACAGATCGTATAGCAAAGACACATAAAAAAAACGGGCATTTTTTTTCCCAAGGGTCTTGTAAAAATAAATTATAGCACAGACCCCTAAAACAATGCTTTTTTTTTCATGATCATGTACAGAGCTTTATAGCACAGATAAAATTAAAAAAAAAGGCATCATTTTTCATGGGTTTTGTACAGATCAATATGGCACGCCCTTCAAAAAACAGCTCTTTAAATTTTTCATGGGCCCTTGTAAGATCAATATAGCACGACATCAAAAAAAACCCGGGCATTTTTTTTTCTAAAGTCATGTACAGATAAATATAGCCCCAGACATCATAAAACAATTCATGCGTCATGAGCATAGTATAGCACACCATCAAAAAAACAAGGGCATTTTTTTCCCAATAGTAAATGAAACACAACCCAATTTAGCACAGACATCATAAAAAAACCCTGAAATTTTTTTTTCAGGGGCTGTACTGGGGCAACATAGCACGGGGCATCAAAAAAAAACCCCATTTTTTTTTAAGGGGTCATGTACAATCAATGTAGCACAACACCCAAAAAACAACTGCATTAATTTTCATGGGTCACTTTCAGATCGAAATACCCACAGAAAATCATACTTTGCAAATGCCCCCCAAGAAAAGGGCAAACGGATTTCAAACAAAATCGAAATGAACCGAGAGAGACAACGCCACACGACCCAAAAAAAAATACCCAAAAACCCAAAAAAAAGGACACGGGGGGAAGAGCGTAGACCCCTGCATCTCCCGGGTATTCCAACGGCACAGAAAAGAAAGAAAAAAAGGGGGAAAGGGGAAGAAAAAGAAGAAGAGAGGGGGGAAAAAAGAAGAAGAAGAAGAAAAGAGGAAAGAAGAAAAGAAGAAGAAGAAGAAGAAGAAGAAGAGGGAGAAGAAGAACGGGGGAGAAAAAAAAGGAAAAAGGGAAAAAAGAAATCCGTAAACGGGTTTTTTCATTCATTCCGTAACTTTTTTTTCCCCAAAATTTTACCGCAAAGGAAGAAATCAGGGGCTACGGACGGAGAGAGTTCCCTTCCCTTTGGGGTTTCTTTTACAGAAATTGAACTTTGACAAAAATCACAATTTTCCCCATATCACTACAACTTAATCAAAATGTTTTTCCCTTAAATCAGTTTCCCAATAGAAAACTTCACCCCTTTTGGGGTTTAAAATTTGAAAAAAATCTCTAATGATGTTGTTAACAAATCGGTCTCCCATTTGATCGGGACCCGTTTTGGCCCCAACAGATCCTTTAAAAAATTTTTAATTTTTTCCCGTTCGGGGCCTTTCCCTCCATCTCCCCCCCTTTTGTTTTTTTGCTAAAAATCCTTTTATTTTTGGGGGAATAAGCTGAAAAAACCACAAAGCTACCAACAAAACTATGACGGGCCGGGATAAACAGTATCGGCCTTTGAACTCCCCGCTACACCCAAAAATTACAACATACCCACACACACCACATATAATAATATAAAATTTTATTATCATTTATATAAGAAAGCATGAAAGGGTATTTTATGAAATGTATGTTTGTATGTAAGCAGTATGTATGTATTTATGAAATGAATGAAATGTATGTTTTGATGTATTTTATGAAGGGTTGTATTCCAATTCCGTTCTGCTGTGATTTTTGTATATCTACAAAAAATTTTACTTATTAGTTATTTAGAAAAAAAAGGGGGTTAGGGAAAGCTCGTATCTCTCCGCCCACACATACTTATTCCCAGGGAGGGGGGGGGGGGGGGGAAACCCCAATGCAAAAACCAGTATTTTTTGGAAAAGAAAAAGAGCACGGGGAGGGGTTTTCATTGTAGTAGGTAAAAAATTGGGTTTGGAAATTTAAAATATGATCAGGGGGTTGGAAAAGATGGAAATGATCAATGAAAAAAGGGGTATCATGTTTTGGGGGAAAGATGAAAAAAAATCAAACAAAAGGGGGGTTTGGGGGGGGGGGGGGGGAAACATTCCCAAAAGTATTGGGGGTAAACTAGGATCATAATGAGACAAAATGTGAGAATGAATGGACGGTTTTAGGCTAATAGAAATTTTAATAAGAGGGTTTTGGAAAAGGGAAAATTTGATCAAGGGAAAAAAGTGTTGCCACCCAAACAAAAATTTAACAAAACACACACACAACCACACACACACACACACACAACACGCACACACACACACCACACACAAAACACCACACACACACACACACCACGCACACACACACCCCCAACACACACCACACACACACACACACCCCACACACACACACCACACACACTACACACAAAAAACACACACACACACCCACACACACACACCCACACCCCAAAACAGTGACCAAACACTCAAAAAAAGGTGCGAGGGCGAAGGTTGTCAAAGGCCTATGCCTCCCGGGAACGATGGGAAATAAAGAAAGTAATTAAGTTATTAGGATTCTGACCTTCATAAAAATTTCACATTAAAAAATGTTACAGTAACATCATGAGAACAGAATGTCCCATAACTACAGTAAACCGCAACATCCTTTAACAATGCATCATACGTATGCAACTACAGTCACCTGAAAACATAAGTTACTGTATTTTATGATTACTTGCCATCGTATATTACCAAAATTTAACCTTAGTACTAACTATACGATAATCAATTTTTTCCACGGCATCATTTTAACTATATGCCCTTTTCCCCATAGCCGCACATTACTGTCATGACCACATTTACATCAAAAAAGTACTAGCGTGGGCCTGGCAGGCGTGTGGGGCTGCAAACAGTCCCCAAACCCAAAAGGTTTTAATTCCCAAAACCCCGGTGTGTATTTGGGGCCAGCGGTTTTTTCCTGACTCCAACGCCAAAAGAAAATGGGAAACCTTAAATGGGTAAACCCACCCCCCCCCCCCCCCCCCCCCCCCCCTTTTTTGTTTTACAAATAAGCAGAAAATAAATACCACGGGTTTAAAAAAAACCTTTTCGTAACGCATATTAGTCTTTTATGGCCTAGTTATCAAAAAATAATGAATACTTTTATTTGCGCCTCTTCTTTGCTAGCGTTTTAAAAATCAACCCCTTTGGGTTTTCACAACGGGGGGCCTACCTGGGGAGTGGGCCACTGAAGGGGCTGGGCCCGCTGGCGCCCGCATTCAGCGTTTCCCGTGTCATCCAAATCCTACGTTCAATATCGATCCCCATTTTCCCCTTCCTTCATTCTTTCCATTTTTCACGCAGGGGGAAACTATGTGTAACGTGTCACCATACCAAAAGGCCCAAAATGGCCTACCTTTCCCAAATTTTTGGGGATGGGGTTTTACGTGGGTGCAAGATGTTATCCCTGCTTTTTAAAACACGGAACCCCCGGTTTTTAGTCTCAATTTGAAGGGAAATGTAAAGGGGAAAAGGGGTCAAACCCCAAAGTTAACTTCCCCAGGGGAAAAAACCCCCCCGTACCGAAACGCCCCGGCGGGGTTCGAACCCCAAACCCCCCGGTTTCCCCGTTTCGATCAGGCGCTCTTAACCCAAATGAGGGTATTCCGGCTCCCAAAATATGCACCCAAAATCAGGGAAAAATGGAGGGGAAAGGGGGTCCCCGGGGTGATCATTCCCCATTGGGTGGCGAAAGGGTGGATGCTCTGCCCCTTTTTAAATGAAAACCTCTTTGGGGACAGAAGGGTCATGTCTTTTCCCCCTTCCCCCTTAGTAACGACCGCCTACAAAAACCCCGCTCTTTTCAAAACCATTTTCCAACACGGGGAAAATAACAAACAAACATGGCCCCTGAATAATGAATAAAAGAATAAAAGTCGACGACAGCAAAAGGGGGTGTCCAGTGAACCCCCGTATCAAACGGGAAGGAAGTGAAAGACGTCAAGCTCTTTTTGCGTGCACACATTTGACCAAAAAGCAAAAAACTAACCACAGCCAGCGCAAGCGCAAGCGCGAGCATCTCACGGGACACACACAACCCCACACACACTCTCCTCTATCTCTCAAACACACACACACACACACACACACACAACACAAAAACACCCACACACACAACACACACCAAATCACAAACATACCCACCCCATCACGAACGTACCGGGGGGGGGGGGGCCCCGCGCGCGCCCCGCGCACACACACCCACACCACCTCATTCGGGTTTAAATTCCCCCCACACACACACACACACACACACACACACAACACACACAAAACGGGCCCCCTTTGTTTTTGAACAGTAACCAATCGCCGGGCATAGTGGAAAGTGTCGCGATTCCGACCCTTTGGGAATTTTCGTTTGGCCATTCCCGTCAGAGGGCATTTTTTATGGGGGTTTTTTGTTTTTTCCTCCCCCGACTGCCCTACCCCCCGATTTCTTTTTGCTAAGATTTAGTTAGGGAAAATTTTGACCCACGCTGTCGAGTTTCAAACAACACAAAGGAACGCGAGGGTAAACCCAAAATTTCTCCGTAACACTGCAGGTGTCTTTTCCTTCCCCGGGGGCCCCCGGGCCGACGCCAGGATACTTTTTGAAAGTGTAGAGTACAGCGTGTTTTAAAGGGGCACCCTTCAGTCATCCCCGTCTTTTTTTACTCTGCCCTCTTAAAGTCTTGCCCGGGCTCTAACGTCCCAAAGTTTTATTTTGTCACTTTTTATGCCTCCTCCTTTTTCAAATCATGAACATTTTTGGGGCGGTTTTTGTTTTAAAGGAACCAGGGAAAATATTTGTTTCTGTGGAAATTGAGACCCTTTTTGGAAACCCTTAATTAAAATCTTACCAAAATCAATGCCAGCTGTCCCCAATTTTTAAATTTGGGCCCTACCATCAAAAAGATTTGGGGCAATTTTTTTTTTCGCATGGGTTTTTCTAGGCATCTAATTGTTCATACGTCATGATTAATTTTTGATCTCTGATATAGCATTTACATATTTTGGGCTGTTTTTTGGTAACCCATAACCCTGCAAACACACACACACAACACACAAACACCACACACACACACACCCGCACACCCTATTTAGGGTGCAACGGAAAGGAAAACAAACAAAATTTCCATGGGGGGAAGAAAAGACCCCAGTGTACCTCTGCCCACAAGTCGTGGTTTCCTTCACCTAAAACCCCTGCATCCCCGGGTTTTGCCCGGGCTAACTCGCTGCAAACAGGGTCTCCTCTCCTGAACTCGCTGCATCAGGGCTGCCCCTCCTGAATTCGCTGCATCAGGGCTGCCTCTCCTGAACTCGCTGCATCAGGTCTGCCTCTCCTGAACTCGCTGCATCAGGGTCTGCCTCTCCTGAACTCGCTGCATCAGGGTCTGCCTCTCCTGACTCGCTGCATCAGGGTCTGCCTCTCCTGAACTCTCTGCATCAGGGTCTGTCTCTCCTGAACTCTCTGCATCAAGGTCTTACCTCTCCTGAACTCGCTGCATCAGGGTCTGCCTCTCCTGAACTCGCTGCATCAGGGTCTGCCTCTCCTGAACTCGCTGCATCAGGGTCTGCCTCTCCTGAACGCGTCTGTTTACTTCAGTCGTACGATATATTGTTTCACCCCAACCGATGAACTTCACCAGTGGCGCTCTTCGTCACTGTCTATTGAGACCGGTGATTCTGGAAATCGCCGCCGCTACCCCCCACCCCCACCACAACTACAACGTCTACCCTACTGCTACTATTACTACTGCTGCTGCTGCTGGTGCTGGTGCTGCTGCAGCTGCTAAGTCTTCTACTAAGCTACTATTTGGCAGAAGTACAAGAACAGATGGTTTCTGCTTTCACACACTGGTAAAAGTTAAACCAGTCAACCTTTGTGTTATAACAAGCTGTAAAGCGATGGCAATTTTGTTTTCTTCTGTCGCTGTCTGTCTGTCTGTGTCTGTCTACCTGTCAATCTGTCTGTCTGTCTGTCTCTCTTTCACTCACATCACTCTGTTTGTAATGTCTGTCTGTCTGTGTGTGTCTGTACGAGGGAGGTGGTAGGGATGGGGGGGGGGGGGGGGGGGGGGGGGGGGGGGGGGGGGGGGAGAACAAACATCACCATGCCATTATCAATTCACTGCCCTTACTGGCATTAGGCTATGGGACTTCGGCCTTTTTTTTTAAAAACAGATCTTTGCTAATTCGTTACATAACATTTAACAACTTGTCTATTTTCATTGTTTTAACCACCGTTTTGTTGTTCAGTGCATAGATCAAGATATCGCTGTTTGTGGGTAGCTAGAACAGCAATATATCTTGGCTAGGGGATGGGCAGAAATGACAGATTGACAGACAGACAGACAAAAAAACAACAACAACTTAGAGAACTGTGATCATAAGAAACAGTCGTCGTTATCATCATCGTCGTTATCATTATTGTTATTATCAACATTAATCATCTTCAGCCTTTCCAAAAGAATCCTGCCCCCCCCCCCCCCCCCCCCCCCCCCTTCACCTGAAATAACTTTAGTTTCTAATTATGCTGAACCGTGGACTCGCCAGATCGTTTTTTTTCATCATCATCACGATAACCATCTCTGAGGGCTGGAAGGACGGCTGGAGGAGAGGGGGAGGTGAGGGGTGGGAGGGGGGCAGGGGGCAACAGAAGAGGGGTGGGAAGAGGAGTGAGGTGGGGTGGACTGTGTAGCTGTCTTACCGGGAAGCGGACTTGACACGTGGGAGTGGTTCATGTGTCATGGCGGGACTTCGGGGAGAATGGGTAGCCTCTGTGTCTGCGTTTTCCCTGAAAACGGGCGGGTGTGGGGGTTAACATGTATGAATTGAACAATTTACACCAGAACGAAAAAATAAGAAATATGTAAAATGTGTCCATCAATAAATAAACGGAAGAAAAAGAAGAACAATGTTCACACATTTGCGCTTGCATGTGGTCTCCTACCCAAAAATCGTGCATCCTGCGCACAGAAGTCTCATGGCTCAACGGGTGAGGGGGGTGGGTGTAGGGCATGTGTACTAATCCGCACGCAGTGATATCACGTGGATCAAAATGAAGCAAAACCTTGCACAGTACAGGGATAAATATATATATATACAGATTGAGAGCTAGACACAAGTCGCATAGACTTTGATGAAGATGAAACTACTAAAAATTGCACAGCGAGATCTACAGCAGAGAGCTAAAGACACAGTCGCACACACCTACGCACTCAGAGAGAGAGAGAGAGAGAGAGAGAGAGAGAGAGAGAGAAGAGAGAGAGACAGACAGACAGACGGATAGACAAACGCACAGACAGACCAATAGACGGACGGACAGACAGATGGACAGACACACACACACACACATACACGCGCGCGCGCCCCGCAACGCACACACACATACATACAGAGAGAGAGAGAGAGAGAGAGAGAGAGAGAAAAGAGAGAGAGAGAGGCGAGAGAGAGCGAGAGAGAGCGAGAGAGAGAGAGAGAGAGAGAGAGAGAGAGAGAGAGAGAGAGAGAGAAGAGAGAGAGAGGGACACACACACGCACAATCTCTCTCTCTCTCTGTATGTGTGGGTGCATGCATGCACGCGCGTGCGCATGCATGTGTGTGTGTGTGTGGTGTGTGTGTGTGTGTGTCTCTCTCTCTCTCTCTATTTCACACACACACACACACAACACACACACACACACCACGCGCGCAAAACACACACACACCACACACACACACACACACACACACACACACACACACACACCACACACACACCACACACACACACACACACACACACACACACAACACACGCACTGACCGTGTCAGTACAGACAGCCCATACATCCTCCGCGTCCACAATCTCCTTGGCTCGCTTCAGAGGACTGGGACATCGTGCCGCACGGAATGCCGGAAAACACCGCCCCTACCGGAAACAGAGGTTGGTCAATTTAGACAACAACAACAACAAAAGTATATCACCACTACCAACAACGCCGCCAGCGACTCTGCACCACATTCACCACCAATCGTCGCATCACCCCGTCATGACCACCGCTACCACCACCACCCAGCACCTCAACACCAGCCCTGCACTACCTCTACCACCTCAATACTACCACACAGCTCCGATGGCATACTATCTCTAACATGCCACCACTTCCAAGATTGCAGCCATGTCGAGAAGAAGAATTAGGGGGTGGGGAGAAGGGAAAGGGAGGAGGGGGCAGAGAAGGTGAACAAAAAACAAGGAGTAGAAAGAACGCGATGACGAGGAAAAAGAAGAGCCATGAGTAGAGCAGCAACAATACCTTCGTATTCCCCTTTTCCCCAGTATTGCTTTTCTTTTCTTTTTTTCTTCTCTCTTTCCTCGCTGTTGTTGTTTTTTTTTCCTGATCATTCAGGAAAGCCGAAGGTTTATGCTTTAACCAGATCGATGGAATTTGGGTCATTTGTCAGACTTTTCAGGTGAGATGTAGCGTGTCTATGTGGGACTTGTTGGCTCTTGCAGGCTTGCAGTTGTGCTGCCCGTGTGTTGAATATCTGTTCGTTCCCTCCGTCAGCGTTTAAGGCTCTTTGAAATTGTTGGGACTTGAAGTGAGTAGCTTGTCAAAGCACTCCCCGTGTAACCTTCATACCAGTCAGAGATGAAATGCAAACCGGTTTCAATCATCAGCAGAGTTGGGATCAGGGTATCCCAATACTTCTTTTCATGTCTTAAACTTCAATGTACAGTCAATGTACTTGAAACTTACTTTAATCCAAATTGCTACCCTTTATGTGTTGTCTATTGTTCTCTGTGGAAAAGAATCCTTAACTGCGTTGTCTATTGTTCTCTGTATGAAAAAAAATCCTCTTTCAAAACCTTTTTGGATCCTCACGCAAAGGATTAAAGACCTTTTTAATTTGATTATTCACCACTTATTTTCGAACACACACACACACACACACACACACACACACACACACGCGCGCGCGCGCGCGCGCGCACTCATGCACGCACACGCGTGCCACACCCAATGCCATTACTAGGACGCGAGCGACTGTAATGATCAGTTTTAAAAAACAGGTGGTCGGCTTTGTTCAGAAGCGTGACGCCAGCTGTCACAAGGGGTTGAGGATTGTAAACCCGTCAACAGCTCCACAGCCAGACTGTGTGACAAGCAACAGCAGAGTCCCCCTCCCGTTCCCCCCATCCCCCCACACACCCCTACACCCCCCGAGATGCAAGCGCTGTCAGCAAACAGATCGTCAGTAATGATTGGGACATTAATGATGTCCAATACCTGCTTTCTCTCGCTCCAAAAGCAGTGTGTTAATGCCGTGTCATGCGAAGGTTATTCAATATAAACCCAGGCAAAGACTACATGAGGTAAGGATATCAACTTCTCCTCTCTCTCTTCACCCTTGCATCCGAACAGTTGTGCACATTGGCCTCGACACACTGTCTGCAGGACCTAATCATGTTTCAAGGTCAATGTCACTCCATATTTTTGTGGACCTTAGGTTAAGCTTACGAGGCTAGGACTTAGTCTAAGATACAGATATGGGCTTGCCTGACGGGATTCTGTGGAGTGTAATTAACATGATACATACCATGCTTGACTTTGATTCTGGCGTTTCAGTTCAGCGTAATCTAGATATACCTTTACTCTGTGCTTACTACTGAATCACTCTTGTAATATTCCCACCATCCCCAAACACATTATAGGCACAACACTAGTGTGTGTGTGTGTGTGTGTGTGTGTGTGTGTGTGTGTATTCTCAAGATATAGTTGGCAATGCCCATTCCCCAACATCCTGTGTCATCCGTTGTTACTCCTCTCCCCCCAGTCAGCTGATGGTAGATCACGTCTCTACCTTCAAGGTAAATCGTGGTTTTGTCCCAAGTCTTTTCGGCTCAGTCACGTCGACAGACATGGCTCATTCTCTGTCCTCTGTAGGGATCACAGCTGCCACATTTACTGTCACTACTTCCACCTCATCACACACCACTCTGGCATCAATCTTTTACTCTCTTTCCAAGCCCAGGTCTTCTCTCTCTCTGTCTCTGTCCCTCTCTCGCACATGATCGCTCGCTGACGCAGCTAGCTGGGGTCTGTGGGCGCCATCTCCTGCTATTCCCACCCTCTTACGTCCAGCAGCCACAGTCAGTCCATAGTTTACGGAGACAGCCTTGGAAGGACCCTCTCCCCCCCCCCCCCCCCCCCCCCCGCCCCCCCCCCCCCCCCCCCTTCCCACCTTCTACTTTTCACTTCCCCACCAGCTAATGCCTGACCCTTTTACCGGCAAACCCACGCAGAATATTGCTTCTTGACTGAAAGCCTTTTTATAGGTACGCTCTACTACAGGGTTGGCAGGATGATAATAAAAGGGGCGCAGGAACAGGCGCAGTTGTGGTTGAACGGTTTTAGACTATGTTACGCGCGCCCCTGTCCCTTTAACAAGACCTTGACTTAGCCCTGACCACGTCAGTCTTCCAGGAGACGCCGGTCACTGGTAAGGTAGAGGTAGCACTGGCCTCTATCACCGAACAACCAGACGCACTGAATGGCATTAGAGAATGGACTCAGCTCGTAGCAGTGGCATGTTTTACTCCCATTTCAGACCGCAAAAACAAACATCATTTTCAGACCCTTAACAAAGTTTTGCCACATCCCGCGCACTTTCAACCCCGAGGTAACAGCCCCGCCCATCCACGTTCATTCAATTAACCCCGAGGTAACGGCCCCGCCCATCCACGTTCATTCAATTAACCCCGAGGTCACAGCCACGCCCATCCACGTTCATTCAATTTAACGCCGAGTAACGCCCCCACCCATCCACGTTCATTCAATTAACCCCGAGGTAACAGCCCCGCCCATCCACGTTCATTCAATTAACCCCGAGGTAGCGGCCCCGCCCATCCACGTTCATTCAATTAACCCGAGGTAACGGCCCTGCCCATCCATGTTCATTCAATTAACCCCGAGGTAACGGCCCCGCCCATCCACGTTCATTCAATAACCCCGAGGTAACGGCCCCGCCCATCCACGTTCATTCAATTAACTCCGAGGTAACGGCCCCGCCCATCCACGTTCATTCAATTAACGCTGAGGTAACAGCCCCGCCCATCCACGTTCATTCAATTAACGCCGAGGTAACAGCCCCGCCCATCCACGTTCATTCAATAAACCCGAGGTAACGGCCCCGCCCATCCACGTTCATTCAATTAACTCTGAGGTAACGGCCCCGCCCATCCACGTTCATTCAATTAACCCCGAGGTAACGGCCCCGCCCCCTCCACGTTCATTCAATTAACCCCGAGGTAACAGCCGCGCCCATCCACGTTCATTCAATTAACGCCAAGGTAACGGCCCCGCCCATCCACGTTCATTCAATTAACCCTGAGGTAACGGCCCCCGCCCATCCACGTTCATTCAATTAACATCAAGGTAACGGCCCCGCCCATCCACGATCATTCAATTAACCCCGAGGTAACACGCCCCGCCCATCCACGTTCATTCAATTAACCCCGAGGTAACGCGCCCGCCCATCCACGTTCATTCAATTAACGCCGAGGTACCGGCCCCGCCCATCCACGTTCATTCAATTAACGCCGAAGTAACAGCCCCGCCCATCCACGTTCATTCAATTAACCCTGAGGTAACGGCCCCGCCCATCCACGTTCATTCAATTAACCCCGAGGTAACAGCCCCCCCCCTCCACGTTCATTCAATTAACCCCCGAGGTAACAGCCCCGCCCATCCACGTTCATTCATTAACCCCGAGGTAACAGCCCCGCCCATCCACGTTCATTCAATTAACCCCGAGGTAACGGTCCCGCCCATCCACGTTCATTCAATTAACCCGAGGTAACGGCCCCCGCCCATCCACGTTCATTCAATTAACGCCGAGGTAACAGCCCCGCCCATCCACGTTCATTCAATTAACCCCGAGGTAACAGCCCCGCCCATCCACGTTCATTCAATTAACCCGAGGTAACGCGGCCCCCGCCCATCCACGTTCATTCAATTAACGCCGAGGTAACAGCCCCGCCCATCCACGTTCATTCAATTAACGCCGAGGTAACGGCCCCCGCCCATCCACGTTCATTCACTTAACCCCGCAGGTAACCCACCCCCCCCCCCCCCCCCCCCCCCCTCCACGTTCATTCAATTAACCCCGAGGTAACAGCCCCGCCCATCCACGTTCATTCAATTAACCCGCTGGCCACAGAAATGCGCGCGGCAACAGACGCCATGTTGTCCATGCGGGACGCTCATGCACGACCCTCGTGTTGCTTTCAGATGCACTGTGTCACCATTGCCACATCATTGGCCGCAGTTTCCTCTGAGCGCAGCAGTTGCGGGTTCCCCCTCATGATTTCCAAAACCAGGACTGGTGGAAATGAGAGGGAATCATTACATTGCTCTGGACTCCACATAAGGTCATTCTCTAGCTGTTTTAAGATTAGGTTTGCATGCTAAGAACAAGCATTATACCAGTCCGGTAGATGCAGGTGCTGATGTTTCTTGTATTAGTAGTCAACTTGTAATTGTATTAGTTGAAGAAAAAAACTACTCAGCGTTCAGCTGTGTCGACCCTTTGTCTTTATCAAGGGTGTCGGTGGACAGCCCGTTGAATCCTGTGAAAAATATGTATCCCTCCTTATTCTGAAGTGTCACTACCTGTTCGTGTCACCTCCAACTGTAGCTATGCCACGGGAGTCATTGAACCGTTACAGGCACTGCTGTGTCCCATGCCTTTATCAAGGGGGTCGGTGGACAGCCCGTTCGAGTCCTGTGAAAAATATGCATCCCTCCTTATTCTAAAGGGGTCCGGTTCTATGTGTCACAGGGCCGTTGTGCCATAGGGCCGTTGTGTCACCGGCACACTGTATGGTCGCTGTGTCACAGGGCCGTTGTGTCATAGGGCCGTTGTGTCACAGGGCCTTTGTGTCATAGGGCCGTTGTGTCACAGGGCCGTTGTGCCATAGGGTCGTTGTGTCACAGGGCCGTTCTGTCACAGCGCTCAAAGGGGTACGGCTCCCTAACCCTATCCCTAACCCTATCCCTATCCCTAACCCTAACCCTATCCCTAACCCTATCCCTAACCCTAACCCTATCCCTAACCCTAACCCTAACCCTAACCCTAACCACTTTAGTTACAAAACTGGTTAATACTTAAAACCCGGCCCTGTGACACAACGGCCCTATGACACAACGGCCCTGTGACACAACGGCCCTATGACACAACGGCCCTGTGACACAACGGCCCTATGACACAAAGGCCCTGTGACACATAGAGCGGACCTGATTCTAAAGTGTTGCTAGCAACGGGTGTCATTAAACCGTTACAGGCACTGCTGTCAAACAAGAAGGTGATCGCAGCTAGAACCTTGGTTACATGACGGATAACCAGGTCGTAAGTGTTGTGCATAATAACTTGAATCTTTGACATTAAAACCCAAGGACACAACTGGTTGTTTGAGGAAGTTTCCCATGAGTTTGGAGAAATTTCCGAACATTCTGCCAACATTAGGTCGGCCACTGTTCACGCTGACTTTAACCAGCTTTCTAAGGCCAAAACTATGATAGCCAATTTAGGTATTGACTTATCAGATTCAGACTTCACTGTGGATCAAAAAGACTCTTTCCTTTTCTTTCTAGCTCAGAACAGAGACATTTTTGCTGCTGACATGTTCGAGTTTGGTGCGACTCACCTCGTGACTCACACCATCAACACGGGTGACACTGTTCCTATCCAACAAAGGCCATACTGTACAGACCTGCTTTGAATTCAGAAATAGAGAGACAAGTCAATGAAATGTGTCAGCATGGGGTTGTTCGTCCACATCCCCCAGGTCGTCCCTGTGTTTGGTGAAAAAGTAAGACAGTACCTATCGCTTTGCGATTGATTACGGCAATCTGAATTAAGTTACGAAACCAGTGCATTTTCCCCTACCGCGCAGCACTACCTGCACAACATGATTTCTGCTTTAAACTTGAAGTGTTTGGGGACATTCTGGATTTTATTCAAAGCATAAGAGGATGTTTGGAATCTACCTGAATAATCGTGCAGTCTTAATAACTTAACACAGTAGTTGACTAATGGTTGAGATTTCTGTGTACCGTTATTGCTACTTACACACGTACAGTTTTTGCTTTTAAAATGTTTGGTGCGAAAAGACATTGCATCCAGCTGACGTCATGAGGGATGAAATCTGTCTGTCCAACAGGTTAAAAATAAAATTATTGAGTTCCCCTTCGCACTATTACATTTCACAGCAAAGAAAATTCCAGGTAGGGACCTTACACGCTTACAGAACCAAAAGACATACTTTTATTCGATAACACGGTACAGTAGGCAGCGCGAAATCAATCAGTAAATCAGAACCTCGCTGTGTATAAATCTGTGGATCAATATGAAAAGAAAACATGAAATTTTCAACATGGCACTGGAGCATTGTCTGCACCGTAACAGAAGTCAAGGTACGAGAGTTTCGCTGGAAATGTCCACATACTTTAAAACATGATCGGCATTGCAGGAACCAAAACCTGACACCTTTTTGCTCAGATAATTACGTGGAACGTTTTAAGTGTAAAGTTTCCTGAGGTAAATTACATTGTTGAGGTTGATTATTAAGGGTTTAAAATGAATGGGGAAAAGTCCGACCTGAAACTGAGGATAAATGTGTATTTTTGGGTGCATTTCATGGATATGAGTTGTTGTTGTTTTTCCCCTCTGTACGGTCCTGCGTTTTGTGAGGTTTTCCAAAAGTGGGGAAGACTTAATAAAGCCAGAACATGACGTATGTTAATGGAATTCCGATCAACCTGTTACGTGGAAGTAATAAAGAACCGCAAATCAGGAGCAAAAACTGGATGCATACCTTCTAGATATGCGATTCGGTATTTACCGCACAAAAGCCAGAAGTATCAATATGCATGCGTAGCAATTATAACCAACAAAACCAACAACAACAACAAAGGAAAAAGCGCAGCGGATCGTTATGTAGTTACTGTTTTTGTTTTTCTCTCTGTACATCTCTCTTTGTGTCTGTCTGCCAGTGTAATCGGTCATACAATTCCGTTTGTTTACAGACCAAAAGTATTCGCATTCATTCGCCTATAGATAAATAGTTAATATTCTAGTGGCGTTGTAAAATGATAACAATCTGCCGATACGATGTACATTCCCTTGAACTACTGAAAACGTGAGCACTTTCAACTATTTCATAATCAATAGAGAAACACAGCCATGGCAACAGCTGGAAATACAGATGCACGACAGTTTATGTCCAATCTATCCAATCATAAAAGAAACAAAGTCTAAGGAAAACCCGGTTATTGAAGAGAGAAAAAAATGGAAATGAACACTTGAAAAGGGAAAAAAAAAGAAAGTTAGGAAGAAAAAAGAACAGAAGAATAAATTGGAAGAAATAGAGGTTCGAGGCTTCGCGAAAAAAAAATAAAATAAAACAGGGAAAGGGCAGGAGAGAGGAAGAGGGGAGAAACAATGGAAAAACAGAACCACGAATACTAACTTATAAGAAACAGGTGAGAAGGATAGCCCTAAAGGACGAGATGAAAATTGAAAACACAATCAACACTAGATGAACGTGAAGTAGCGAGGGTAAGGCGGCGAATACAATTCAACAACGACGACGACATGACGAGAGCCACAACACAATGCTCTACATCTTCAGAAGCCGGTGGGATGTAGGATGAGATGAAACTCTGGAAGGAGCAACACATTATCCACGTCCCTACGTGGCTCTGCCCAACCCCCTCCACCGTTCATCCTTCTCTGTCAGTTTCCGTGAACAGTTTACAGCTGCACTGCATGCTGGCTGCCACAGCAGCTGTAATAGTAGCAGTAGTTGCTGATGTTTTTGCTGCTGTTGGTGATGATCGGGGTTTTCAGAACTGTCCACCGCGGTTTGAGGATGTCCAGGACTTTGACGCTGCTGCTGCTGCTGTTGTTGTTGTTGCTGCTGCTGGCGACGAAGCTTGATGGTGTTGAGAGAAGAGGTAACGTCCAGAGTCCTAGCCTTGCCAAGGAGGCGCTGAGCCGAGCGTGAACGCGTAGGTTGACCTCCAAGGCCGGGAGGAGATCCACCATGGGCAAAGTGCTGACCACAGACAGCCGATCACTGGTGTCACCCGTGCGGGCTGAATACTGCGCGGAGGACACCTCTGCCTGATCCTTCCTCATCCTCCTTGCGCTTTCTACGAATAGGTTGCACGTGCCTGCTACTGAACCGGACGTACGACCGCCAGGTGTCGCTGTTCGACTGCGGCTGTCACGTGAAGATGACAGACCTGTTGTCAGATCTACGAGTCTCAACGACACTTTGTCTGTTGAGACTGTACTGGTGGTGTCGAATGCTGTTGACTGAGAAAAACCTGAGTCCATGGACACATTCACGGTTGTGTCTGATACTACTGGTTGCTTCTTATCTGACACTTCCGAACTAACGGCCATTGTCTCCGTTGAGGCACACGATCGTGCGGCATCATAATCGTCTGTGCGTGGCGTCCCAGACACAGCAGTCACGTTTGCTGGCGGAAAACTGGTTCTCGGCATGATAGACAGGCCTGGTGTGACAGCGTCTGCAAACAAGCCTGGCCTCCGCTCTCGGGCGATGCGCTCGGATTGAGCTCTCTTACGATGCACCCTGTCGAAGGGCTGGGTCAGAATCTGGAACGCTCTACCAGCGCACGTGGCAGCCCGGCGTGGTGTGTTCACGTGCTGCGAAAACAGTTGCCTGCCCGAATCCTGGATGGTGATTTTGTGGAGAACCAATGTCCTGGACCTTGCGCTCGGTTCGCTGTCAACGTTATCGGGCGTGGTTTCACTTTCAGGACATTCCAAAGCAACATTCTCGGACGCTTCTTCCATACGATTGTCTGAATCTCTTGGAGCCTTGCCCGGGTCCTCTTGGGGGGTGTTGGTCTTGGGTTTATCTTGGCGTGACTGCCTATTAAGGGCCATTTTGGCTAGGTCCGCCAGGTGACTGTAGCGAGCAAGGTGGAGTGGGGAGGTAAATTTTCGGGTGGATGGTGCTGTCCGAATTGGAGGCTTACCAGTGTACTGGACACAGTGGCTACGCGCGCGGTCTCCTGTTGAGGATTCGGTATCCTGCTGGCGGGAGAAGCGAATTTTCCTTCCAGAGACGTCCGGGTGGGTGACAGGACGGATGGCGGTGGCGGTCAGTGCGGGGGGAACTTTGTGGAACGCCATTTGACCCAAGTCTATGAAGCCGGGTTTCCTGGCCAACGTCTGAGGGCTGTTCTCCATCACGCCCTCTTCGCTCCCTTCCTGCTCCTGGTCGTTGCTGGAGACTTTTGATCCGTAACCTTCATCCCACCCTCCGTCGTCTTCTTCTTGGTCCCTGATGTTGTCGTGGTCCCTGATGTTGTCGGCGTCTTCTTCTTGGTCCCTGATGTTGTCGGCGTCTTCTCTTCGTTTTGTCTGGCGTCTGGCATTTTTTTTGCTGGGTGACGTCTTCCTGGGCTCGTCATCTTCAGAAACCTCCCGTACATCCTCCAGGAAATCCCCCAGACACACGGCGCTCAAGCTTCTTTTACCTCTCAACACCCTCACCCCTTCCTCTCCCTCCTCCTCTTCATCTTCTTCCTCTCCTTCGTCCTCCTCTTCCTCCTCCTCTTCCTCCTCTCCGCTCTCTCCCACATCGTCACCCTCCTGTTGGTCCTCTTCGGGGGCGTGGGTGCTGTCTCCTGGCTGGTCTTGCTGCTGAGGGACAGACGGGGGTCAGGGGCTGAAGGGTTTTGGGAGGTGGTGTGGGCGCCGTCTGGGCTGCCTTCAGGCCGTACTGAACGTGGCCCAGATAGCGCGGGGGCAGGCTCTGCCTCTCGAACACCACACGGTCCTCTATGGCCTCGCACAGCCCCGAGATGTGGCGGAACTGCTCCTCTTCATAGCTCTCGTGCACCGATTCTAGGGGAATGAAGGACAAATGGAGGAATGAGTGAAGGAACAAACGAATGAACGAAAGCAAATAATCAGTCAGTCAACTTACGATCAGTTCCTCAATTAATCAGCCACAAAAGAATTGTTAACTAGTCTCAAAATCTATCAATAGATCAAAGGCAATCGGTCAATAATTAGCTCTTTTCTCTCACATCCAATCGCTAATCCAGTCAGCAAGTTGACTTGTGATTACATCTACCGAACATTCGTATATTGTATTCAGCTGGGTAACAAAGGTGGAAGTGAAACTGTATGAACTTGGGATGGGGTATGTATGGCTCAGTCAGGGTGTAGGTGATACAACTGGTTTTTTTGTTTGTTTTTTTTTTTACACATTCTTAGCATG
>CM031606.1:12133558-12200563 GCA_018398815.1 Conus ventricosus
CCTCGCCAGTCTGCTTACAGGGCTGGCCATAGCACAGAGGCCGCACTCCTGGAAGTTGTAAACGATCTCCTTCTTGGCCTTGATGATGTCAAAGTCTTTCTTCTCTCTCTTTTAGACCTGTCCGCGGCATCTGACACCATCTATCATGACATTCTCCTTTCTAGACTCCAAACTTCATTTGGCATTCAGGGCACCGTTCTTGCGTGGGCGAGGTCCTATCTCAGTGATCGTTCCCAGACAATTGTTGTTAATGGTCTTTCTTCATCTCCTACACCTCTAACCTGTGGGGTTTCACAAGGGTCCGTCCTTGGGCCAGTTCTGTTTGCTCTGCATGTCAGACCTGTGTCAGACATTATCGATCAGCACTCATTGCTGCATGAGAGCTTTGCTGATGACACTCAGATGCAGGCGTACACGAAGAATCTATTTTATATCTGCTTCTTCTTTTTTTGTCTTCTCCTCTTCCTTCTCTTCTTTTTTCTACGTCTCCTCTTTATTTTTTAAACTTCCCTCCACCCTCACCCCAACCCTCCCTCCTCCTCTCCGTACTACCAGAACCTAGGAAGTAACGCTTCTCCGACGTCTGTTGGTATGTTTGTCTGTCAGCAAGGTTACCCAAAACGTACAATATGAACGAAACTTTGTGAGACGATGGAATGCGTCTTAAGAACAAAACCCTAAAATTCTGGAGCGGTGGAGCGGATTCCTGTTGCGGATCTGGATCCTGGGACGGGACGAGGATCCGTCAGCAAGACTAAAGCATTAGCCACTGATCCAGATTTAATTAAACTTGGTGGAAAGATGCAACACGGCCCATGGACAAATCCACCATTTTGGTACGGATCCACGGAGCAGAACTTGATCAAAGAACGGATCCAGTTGTCGGTTGACGTCGACGGATGTCTGCGCAGCAGTTGGCACTTCGATCTTGGAAGCGGTGGAGGTAGTCACAGTAAGGTTGCTCTTTGTGATGGTGATGGTGATGTTATGAGGATGTTGGTCGTCACGGTGGACAGGGTGCTGGTGTTGCAATGATGGTGGTGTTGACGTGCACTCACAGACGCGGATGCAGACCTAGGTACACTATAGACACCCTACTCCCTTTCCAGCACACACACACACACACACACACACACACCACACACACACACACACACACACACACACACACACATACACGCACGCACGAAAACACACACACACAACACACACACACACACACACACACACACACACACACACACACACACGGCGCGCGCGCGCGCACGCACACACACACACACACACACACACACACACACACACACACACACACACACACAGTCGTACTTAGGTTGAAGAGAGAGAGAGAGGGGGGGGGGGGGGTAGGGGATAGATACAGAGTCGTGCCTAGATTGTTAAAAACTCCACAGGGACTCTACAACGATGGAAGAAGTCATCCACGTGAGAATTACAGCACAGTCAAACTCGATTTACTGCTCCCGTGGAGTGAGTGATCAACGGGACGGCTTGAGGAATAAAAAAGTGATCGGCTACAGCTCCTCAACAATGAAACCAACATTGAAATGCAGTGCGCACACACGTGTCTTTGCCAAGTGTGCGTGCGTGTGTGTGTGTGTGTGTGTGTGTGTGTGTGTGTGTGTGTGTGTGTGTGTGTGTGTGTGTGTGTGTGTGCGTCTAAAGAAGAAGACGAAGAAGAAGAAGTGTGTGTGTGTGTGTGTGTGTGGTGTGTGTGTGTGTGTGTGTGTTGTGTGTGTGTGTGTGGTGTCTGTTGGCGTGTAAAGAAGAAGAAGAATTATATTGCCATAAAAGTCACGAAGACTTGCTAACACTGTAAAATGTGTGTGTGTGTGTGTGTGTGTGTGTGTGTGTGTGTGTGTGTGTGTGTGTGTGTGCGCGCGTGTCTATGCGCGCGCGCGCGCGCGCGTGTGTGTGTGTGTGTGTGTGTGTGTGTGTGTGTGTGTGTGTGTGTGTGTGTGTGTGTGTGTGTGTGTAAGTGTGTGTATGCGTACGAGTGTACGTGCGCGCGCGTGCATGTAAACGTATGTCTTATCCGTTCCTAACATACAACATCATGAATACTGACTTGTAGGTATTAGACCTGATTTCAGCAGAACCAGACACACAGAACAGACACACACAGACACACACACACACACACACACACACACACACACACACACACACACACACACGTGCGTGCGCGCGCGCGAACACTCACCTCCTCAATGACAGATAAGGAACGACAACTCAACCGAGATAAGAGCAGCAGAAGAAGAGTTGAAGGAGAAGAAGAAGAAGAAGAAAAAGAAGAGAAAGCAGGAGAGAGGAGGAGGAGGAAGAGGAGGAATGAAGAAGGAGGAGGAGGAGAAGGAAGAGGGGAAGAAAGGGGGAAATCAACAAAAATGATAGTAACAACCGTAGATGAAATTAATCCTGAACAACCCCACAAGCTAGCCAGCCAATCAGCTAAGTAATTAACCAACAGTAACAACCTCACAAAGCCACTGCTCACCTGCCCCGACCACTGCGCTCCTTGACGCGGGAGGACGAGCGTTCGGCCTGTCGCCCCATCGTCTCGATCCTCCGTACTCACTACCACACGCACCGACCTCTTACACCCAGCACCAGCACCGCGCACCTGCGCGTCAGTCCTTCGAATCCGTGTACGCCTCCGATCCCTTGTTCATGCTGATGCCACGGCCACAAGCCACAAGCTGACGGCCGTCTTCAGTCTAGGAACGGAAGTCATTTCTGGAACTGGATGTCGCGGGGTTCATGTTCACCGCCTTTGTTCTGGGAGACCAGACCGTTACGGCCTCGAATCGTACAACGGCATAGCCGCCGATCGCCTGAATCGAACTTTGGGAGCCGTGGGGATGTAGAAGGACTTTGAGCTGAACTCATTACTCCTGACTCTAAAACGTGGTCGATGACGGGCTCACAAAAGACATGTCTGTTTCTTTACATGGTAGACGCTGGCATTCACAGAACATTATGTTGGCTCTGTTCCGAAACAATTTTATCTTCCTTATCCAAAAATACATCCAAACCCTTCTTTAAAAAACAAACAAACAAAAGTTTGAAAAAATTCTTCATATTTTGCACCACCAAATTCAAGATTACTAGAATGGTGCTTTAAACTGGGAGATTACTGAAAATGTTGAAAGATTTCAATGGATCCGTTGTGACAATTATGATGATTTTTTGGAGAGTGACATGAACATATAGTTTCTTGGCCAGTTTGACTCAGCGTGGAGAGGTGTCTCCTAGAAGCTCATCTTTTTCCTTCTTTGTGAACAGCAGAGAACCCAGACGCACTGATTAACTGAAATTTGAGCCAAAGAGCAAGAAAATTCAGTCTAGAAGAGAACAGGTTTCAAACCACCCAGGTTGCCTTATCTTTTTTTCAATTTAGTTTCTTTTAATTTGCCTGAACAACGACACATGGTCCTGTCAGGGTTCTCAACTCATTTATGCTCTCGGAAATTTCATTTCATGACCGTAGGCATTGACAAACATGTCAGAGTGTGTAACTTGGACCAAAACATGCTTTTTAAAACTGTAAACCTAGGGAGAGGGCACTGGCTGCATGTCGTCGGTGCTTGCCCAACTCCACGTTGTTCTACCTATGCGCTCTTTTGACTAACGAGTGTGTCATGAAGTTCAAACAGTTAAAATATTGTAGCACTGTATTTTACTCATCAAAAGACCTTTTTTTTAAAAATAGAATTCTCCATGTGCCTTTCTCTCTCTCTCTCTCTCTCTCTTCTCTCTCTCTCTCTCCTCTCTCTCCTCTCTCTTGTGTGTGTGTGTGTGTGTGTGTGTGTGTGTGTGTGTGTGTGGTGTGTGTGTGTGTGTGTTGTTGTTGTTGTTGTTGCTGCTGTTGTTTTGTGTATTTTTACTGACCAAACATTTGTATTTTTATTTTCATTTTTGACATCATCAATGTTATTACTGATACAATTATTATCATTATTATTATTATTATCATTTTTATTATATCATTATTATTATTATTATTGTTATCATCATCGCTTTTTTTTTCTTTTTAAAGAATTATGCCAGGAACAACTTTCTTGTTGCCGCGGTTTTATTTCAAGTCAGCTCTTTACAGCCCTGCCAAACAACACAAATGGCTCCATAAGGGCTGCAAGCAACACACACACAACTCTGTACGAATGAAAAGGAGAGGCATGACTTCAGTCAAAACCTAGTGACGCCCTCAGTCTAAAACTTACTAGCTCTGATGCGGTCCTTTGCGGTCGGCTACGCTGTAAATAACAAAAATTTATTAGAATCTAAAATACTGATTTAGCACAAAAGTCCCTTGCCAATCCATATTATCCGTCTGCTTACCACTGTGCTCACTTAATTTTTCTAAGTGACCATTTAATGGAATTCGCAGGTATTCTCTCTGCTTATCTACTTCTTTTGACTATTTAATGTAATTCGTAGGTAATCTCCACTCTACTCTCCTAATTTTTTTTAAGTGACTATGAAATGTAATTCGTAGGTAAGCCTAATCATTCAATTCTCATCAGCAAAATTGCAAGCTTAGATGCCACGGTAAATCGGTGACGCAATGTGATTACATTTACAAGAGAGATAATGATTTCCCCGTGCAGTGGTAGAGGTTTGATGAGCCAGTGACAATCGGTTCCTATCAGAACAGTTGCCCGTAAATACACATTGATTTAGAGAGAGAGAGAGAGAGAGAGAGAGAGAGAGAGAGAAGACAGACAGACAGACAGACAGACAGAGATATCTAAAAGTACACAAGTATCAGAAACAAATATGCCCAAGCAACCAGAAATCACTTTTAGATAGGTTCATGTCTGCAAGCACTACCTACTCTTCTACCCGACAACACTGTTCCTCACAGCGATAAGTGACTTGTTTCTTTCAAGTGCTCTCGTTTGTACACACAGCCGCGTATAAATGCACGCAGGTGTTGTGTGAAAGGACAATTTAATCGAAATTCTTCCTGGCGTAAGTTGTCATTATTCACACTCACGGTTGATAACTGAGCTCTTGCAAAAAAAAAAAAAAAAAAAAAAAAAAAAAAAAAAACAGCGGGAGTTTGTTGTGCGCAGGTCCTATCTCCTTCAGTCTTTGGCGATTAAAAATAATGGGCAAAAGATTCTTTTGACTCTATGAAATGAAAATCCGATTTCCCCAATCCCTTTTTTTATTTTTATTTCTTTCTTCTTTTACTTTTTCCCCCTGCGTCAGACGGGTTCCTAGCAGTCTCTCTCTCCCTCCCTCTCTCTCCCTCACACACACACACACACACACACACACACACCACACACACACGCAAATAAACGACCATGCATACGCGTGCGCTATTGTGTACTCCAAATACTGAAGAGCTAGAACACCACAGATCAAAATGGATTCTGTAGCGATAGAACACTGCAGACTTAGCATGCCACTGATCACCCTAAGATCGCAGTAGCTGGATCAACCGTTGGTGCTGCCGATCACCTCTACACACCGTGATGTTCGTCCATCGAGGGCGACGATGACCAAGACCCCAACTGCTAAAACAGCACAGCAGCTAAGCTGACGCTTATTCCGTTGTGTTCTTGGCTTGGTTTGGTAGTGACGGGCCTTGGATTCTAGTTGCTGGCAGGTGGCGACGCGCACGTAGGCCTACTTCCTTGATGGCATGAGCCATCATTGTGGAAAGAAAAAAGAAAAAATTCAAAAAAAAAAAAAAAAAAACCCGTTGAGAAAAAAATCTAAGTATCAGTGCAGCATTTGCATTTTCCTAACACTTCCCGTGTTAAATTCTGTGACACCTTTCCACCGGAAAATTCTCTACACACAGCCTAGCGATATCAACAGCAAGCGGTCCTGTCCTTTCCAATCTCTTGAGACAGATTTATAGGCGACGCAGACAGAGAAACATGACGGAAAGGTTCAGGCTTCTCTACATCCGTTTCCTCCCCGCTGTTCACGATATTGCCTGGTGATAAAAGGGTGTGTACTTAACACTCCAAGTCAAAATCAGGAATTCTCACACTGATATAAGACCGCACGTACTCCACCTTTGACATGACCTCTCTACGCTGCCTGATAACGAAGACTCGACGCAAGCTGTTTCGTCTGCCCGTGCACGAGTCTTACCTGTCGGTGTTGGTTTCTATAACCCTTGCAGCGTGTGCCAATACTTCTTCCTAATTCCCTGCTTAAGTCTGCCGCTTAGTCCGCGCTGAAAGAAGGCGGCCGTGCGTTTCTCGAGGAAGGAGATCGGGGGCGCGTTCAGTCCATGTTACTGTGTCCCACCTGTCACAAGTCACTGCTTCTCTCTCTCTCTGTCTTATTAGTTCTTTCTGTTACTAAATTCCCAAACTTTTTTTTTTCTACCTATATCTAGTGTTCTACATTTCACTTGTTTTTTCCACTTTCACTGCTTTTCCTACGTTTCATCATACCTTTATACACAAACAACACACACACACACACACACACACACACACACACACACACACACACACACACAATATATATTTGTTTGTTTGTTTGTTTTGTTTTTACAACTTCATCTTTTCCTCAACATTTCATTATTTGTTTTTACCTTCCAGAAGTTTTCCGCATTACAATTTTTTTTTTTCCAGCTTTACACAACATTTCTGTCCTTGTACTATATTTTTCCTATCCTAATCCACGTTACCTAACTTGTATCATCGTCTCTACTTGAATGTTTTTTCTTCGTTTGACTGCCCCCCCCCCCCCCCCCCCCCGTCCCTCCATACCTTTTTTTTATCTTCACCTTTTACCATGTTTTCCCCACCGTTTGCTATTTTTCCTACCTTCTACTAGTTTCTCCATCTTATGCCAGTATGTTCCTATCGTTTGGTACTTTTGCTAACGTCCTCCAATTTTTCTTCCTTGCACTAGTCATTTCTTTATCTTTTCCCATTTTCCCCACCCTCCTACTTTTCTTACTTTTGACATCTTTTCTTACCTTGAATTATTCTCCTCTCGTATTACTTTTTTTTTCTTCCTGATTTGTATTTCTCCTCCGGCCTTGTACTAATCTTTTTGTCAAACTCTTCACTAGTGTTCTCCCGTTCAATCTTTTCCTGTCATGTACTATATTTCCGAACTTGTTCTAATTTTTTTGTTTTAGTTTTCCCTTTCTTGAACTCCTTTTTATACCACGTATTGTTGTTGTTTTTTTTTCCTTTAAGAACTTCCCCTACCCTCTACTTATTCTCCTACTTGTCAATATTTTTTCTTGTTTCTCACGACTTTACCAACACCCCCATCTCCCTTAGTATTTTTCTCACCTTCCACTGAGTCTTACCTTACTTCTTTATATTTTCATGACCTTTTATACCCTTTACAATGTTCCACTTGTATTTTTTTGGTTTGTTTGTTTTCTTTGTATCTAAGTTTGCTTTTTTTTTTTTTTTTCGTTTGTTCAATGCATGTACCTTTTATCACTTTTTGTAACCTCATCTACAGAGAAGCGCAGTCAAGAATAATTCGCGCGGCATGCGGACAGTCACACAGAGACACTGCATGCACGCGCGCACACAACACACACACACACACACACACACACACACACACACACACACACACACACACACACACACCACCACGCCACTCACACACATACACACACACACAAACACACGGGCGCGCGCACGCACGCAAACTCTCTCTTCTCTCTCTCCGTCTCTCTCTCTCTCTCTCTCTCTCTCTCTCTCAAGCACGCACGCACACACACTGGCGCGCGCGCGCGCACACACACACACACACTTGAGTGAACGCTGCAAAGAAGTACGTTCAGCCAACACAACCGAGGGCCGACTGAACAGGCTGGAGAAGTCGCCAGCATTGGGTGCAGTCCGGTTGGTAACACAATGGAACAGCCGATCGCTGCAGGCTGCCAGAGTGACCACCGGCCCACTTCTACGGCAAGGTATTAGCTTCAAACACCAATCTGCAGTTTTCGTCGCAGGTAAAAAAATGCAACAAAACTACAACCAACTAACCAACAAGAACAATAGCAACAACGACAACAACGCACTGACTGAAACCATTTACTGTCAGATGAACATAGTGTTTTACTGACAGAACAACGCACACACACACACACACACACACACACACACACACACACTCACACACACACCCCACACACACACACACAACGCACACATCACACACGCATGCACGCACGCACGCACACACACACACACACACACACACAACACACACACACACCACACGCACACACACGCGCGCGCGCGCGCGCGCGCGCACACACACTCTATGACTGTTGCTCCTTCATCGGTGAACTATTCGTTTTCCACCCGTGTCTCACTTAAGATTCCTTTTCCTATCGTTCAAACGGAGGTAACCTTATTGTGTCGGTTCTACTGTCTGTTCTGTTGGATAAGATTAACGCTCAGAAAGGCTGTGCCAGTCTTGAATCATTTCTTCTTCTTTTTCTCCTTTCTTTCTTTTTCTTTTTTTTTTCTCCTTTTTTTACCCACTTCTTTGTTTCTTTAATTATTCGTGCTGTGAAAAGAATATCAACATACTCTCCCCCCCCCCCCCCCCCCCCCCCCCTCCCCCATCTGTTTGTGCACCGTGTGTCTGCGTTTTTGCGAGGCATGCCCCACTGGCATTCGCTTGAAGCTGTGGGCGTGGAATTGTCTGAGCTAGTTCGCTTTTGGACCTGTTGTGGCAATCACATGTTTTGAGCTTGAAAACTTAAGAAAGAGATCATTATACTGTCTTATATGTGGGCGCATGATATCATTGCACAGATTGTTGGCTTTGAAAAGAGTGCCTGACAAAAGCCCAGAATGCCGAAATCCTAGAAGTGCCAAAGATAGCTGGTTTCATTGCTCACTGCTTACTAGAGTTACACACCATTGTTTTCTTTCTCTTGATCGTTTCCGAGAAGGTTTAATCGGTTTTAGGTGTTTTGGGGTCCCAATTAGTGTCTTCTTACATAGTGTATTATTGTTGTTTCGTGAAAACAATGACAAACACTTTTGTTAATGGTAATTATGATTTCATTACGAAACCCGTACTTATGATCTTTTGAATTCAGTTGATGTCTATACAATTCTTTCACCAACATGGATGTATTGATAGGTGAAGTTCGGCCACATGGAAGTTTACAGAATTCAGCAAATCACACAACCCGACTTAAGTTTTTTTTCAACACACAAAAAGAAGAGAGAGAGAGAGTTTAATAACCTAGTCTCCAGATCATCGTTCTTCCTTTTAAAATAGGCTTCATCTTAAATGCAAACAAGATACATGTTATCGTTATGGTAAAGATTGGCAACGATTTTTCCCCTACGTATGATAACCATTAACATTTCCCCAATATCTAGCAGCTAGCGCATTGTGGTTGAAGGATGAGACAGTTGGAATTCTCGCTCGGTCAGGTCGCGAGGAAAGCAGCAGACCTCATTTTGAACGCAATATTTTTAATTGCAAAGGTCATATCATATGATAAGCTCCAAATGAAATACCCCGCTTTGAATAAAGACAACGACTAGATGCCCTTAGATAAACACTCGTTTAAAGCGGGTTTGTGTCTTTGGGCTACACTTTGTCTCCATCTAGATTTCGTCTCCCAATCACAGACTCTCTCGCCATTGAAAGTAGCTGCGACAATGCAATGAAACATCGAGAACAACGAATCTCGGCTAAGGACTATCCCCCATTAAATACTTTTATTCAGCAACACTTTTGCCCTTAGTTTCAGTTGCACGTGGCTTTAGCAATCCAGTGCTATTGCATGCAGACTAGTCCACATCAGCTGCACCACAGTGCTACGCCAAGCGGCGACATACCGTGCGCAGAAGTCATTACGTGAACACTAGTAGGCCTAAACGAAAAGGAACAGATCTGGGAAGAGGATGTTATTGACGAGAAAGGACACTATAACCCAACTGCTGATGTGGCCCTGGATACCTAGATACTATGGTTTGAGCCACGGCTACTGGTGTGTCAGTGTGTGTGTGTGTGTGTGTGTGTGTGTGTGTGTGTGTGTGTGCGTGTGCGTGCGTGTGTGTGTGTGTGTGTGTGTGTGTGTGTGTGTGTGTGTGTGTGTGTGTGTGTGTGTGTGTGTGAGAAAGAGAGAGAGAGAGAAAGAGAGAGAGAGAGAGAGAGAGAGACAGACAGACAGACAGACAAATACAGACGAACAGACACATCTGTAGACAGAGGAGAAACAGATGCGAGAGACAGCGGGACGGGGAGTGGGGTGAGGGGTAGCGGGGGTGGGACAGAGACAGACAGATAGCCAGACCAATAAGCGGATCGAAGCGCACCACATTATTGATCGTTCTGTCTCCACAATCGCGGTGATCCCTGACACACTGGCCAGGTGTCAGCTCGCTGTCCATGGAACCATACGATGTTCGCGGCTCACGCCCGCCCTGATCTTGCATGTAGAGCCAGTCAAAAATAGCTCTAGTTGCAAAGTGAGGCGACTGCATGCGAGAATCTAAACAAATTTTAAAAGTACTTACTAGGCTCCGCTGAATAACGTAACAAACGAATCACAATCCTGCGCCGAATTGGATGAAGATAAGTGATTGTTCGTTCATTTTCGTTGTCCTGAGCGTTGTGTATCTTGCCCGAAGACGACCTAAGAGGTCGAAACGCGTTGTGTTTTGTCTTGTGATTCGTTTGTCTTCGTTATTCGGCGGAGCCCTAATAAATACTTTTGAAATCATTAAAAATATTTATAGTCCTTTAGGCTCAAGTGTGCTCATTCATTTATTTTTTAGGTCTACGCAGATTTATAACTACCTACGAACAGCAATCTTATTTTCTGCATTCATTGGCATACACGCGTACGCACGCTCACACCCTGCGCACTGGTTCGTACGTCCGCATGCACAGAAAACACGCACATTCGTACACACATATGCGCTCTCACACGCATACGCTTACAAACGTGCACACACAAGCTCGCGAACCTTACACACACACACTTACTGACTGAAACCATTTATTGTCAGATTAAGCGTAGGTTGTACTGACATTTTAAGCAAAATAAATAACCCAAATTCAGAGAAGGAAATGAAAATGAATAAATTGAAAAAATAAAAAAGACGCTGTCAATCTATTATTTTAGAGATGAGAAAATGGTAAAGAAATGGTTTACGATACTTTAATAGGCCAATGTCCAACATACAAATATTACTCTCTTCTAACTCTCATACTCCTACTTACCCAATCCCGAGAATCCTTCTTACACCTTATTATATCCGTAGTAAAATATAAGGAATTGTCATCATTCTCTCTCTCTCTCTCTCATTGGGCGAGTACTCAGGGGAAACACACACACACACACACACACACACACACACACACACACACACACACACACGTACATACGCAGCACGCGCGCGCGCCACACACACACACACACACACACACACACACACACACACACACACACACACGCACGCAGACTGTCACGGACAAAAAAATGAAACAACCTAACTTGGGGGGAAACAACCTAACTTGGGGTGTCGCCAGCCAATTTTGTTCGGACCTAAGTCCAAACTCAAACATTCTAGGCGTCAGAAAGACGGGCCCATAGGTCGGGTCCGGCCAATTAAGCTTAGTGGAGAGGTTTCGCCGAGACGGTCCGACCCACCCAGTCTGACTAAGCGGCTTTGACCGACGCCTCGATGTCTGCCCAGACGGACCTCAGTACCTGGGCCAGCCTTATCCGGCCAATTTGTGGAACCAACGTCATTGTTACTCGGACGTCGTGGTGCCTACCCAGCTCAGCTGGCCAATTTAGATTGACCAGTGTCCACCACTTAAAGCCACACCGCGCCAGTGAAGTAGGAAGGGGGGAAGGTAGTGTGTGGTGGGGGTGAAATCTAGCTAATCAATTAAATGACCAATTGACCACCACAGAGAGTAAGGCGTGTAGCGGGACTGTCATGATTGAACGTCCAATGGAATAATGAGGGAGACAACTTCGGGGATCAAGGGTAAAAATACTGACCAATGGTACTGGCCCTTGGACACGGGGTTAGAGCATAAAGGAATGGTGAGTGAGAGAGAGAAAAGGAGGAAAACGAACAGACAGAGAGAGAGAGGGGGAGAAGTCTGGGAGAGTAGGCTCTCGCCTACAGGAAGAAGAGGAGGAGAACGAACAGAGACATAGAGATGAGAGGTTTTAGGTGTAGTCTCTGCACGAGGGAAAAGGCAGAGAGATGAAGAGAGGAGAGAACGAGGGGAAGAACGAATAGAGAGAGAGAGGGGAGAGAGAGGTTCTGAGTGGAGCTCTGCAGGAGAGAAGGGCAGAGAGAGAGAGAGATGAGGAGAGAAGAGAACCAGTTGAGAGATTAGCATGAGATAGTCTGCAGAGGAAGGACTGAGGAGAGATGTGGAGAGAGAGAAAGAGTTGCTAATTTATGAAGAAGAAAAGAAAGAAAAGAAAAAAAAAAAAGAAAAGCAACCATGTCCATTTGATAAGAGCAGACTAGAAGAGAGAGAGAGAGAGAGAGAGTGCAATGCGTTAATGCAGGAAGAAAGAAAGGAGAACAGATCGATGTTGATAGTCACTGTTCTACCTAATCGGGGTCGACCTCATACCTGGCAGCGTCACTTCGCCAAGCAGAACCACAGACCAACGCCAACAGTCTCACCTGACCAGGCGCCATCAGACCAACACCAGTGCCGGCAGTTTGTGTTCGTGTTGTGAAAGTGACAGTGAAAAGAAAAAGAAAAGAAAAGAAAAGACAGTGATTCGTGAATAGTTAAGATCACCTGGCCAGTAAAGTAGAAATCTGTTTAATACCCGGGTTAGTTAATGATGTTTCAGATAAATGATTTTGTGAAGTTCAAGGAAAGAGAGAATGTTTTATTTTGTTTGATTCTATATGCATTGATGTTCTTTCTATGATCATGTATAGTAAGTTATAGACTTTACTAGTGGTTTGATGTGACGAATGCATGAAATATGAATGAGATTGTAAGCAAGCTGTGAGTGTGTTTGGGCTGTGCGCTAGTCCTTCCTCCACTGACATTACAACCGAGGTTGACAATTTATTGGCGAGCCTGCCAGGATATTCTGGCCCATTTATTATAATTGTTCAACTTCTCAGAGAGGAAGCTGGGTGGGATTCAAGTATTGTAATCCTAAGACAAGGGGTTGTCTTACTGTATGTTCCCAAGATAGTAAAATACTAGGCTTGGCATTGCTTCCAAGATAGTTAATACAGGCTTGGCATTTCAGCCCCAGAGTACTCATTTCGCACAGATTGCCTATAATTCGCTCTCATAGTTGGGTCAGGCGCTGGGCGTCTTATAAAAACTAATTACGTTGTCCCAAGTAATATTATCATTCATAGGATTGTGCTATTACGTCACTCGTGTCGGTAACCACCAGTTTGGCTGTCGTAGTTATAAAATTTTGTTCAAAAAAAAAAAGAAAGAGATACAATGGCGGAAGAAAAGAACACCCCTATTGAACAACTCGTGAGCGTCGCTCGTGATCTAGGCTACTCAGGAGATGAGTTGCGTGCATTCGTGGAAAACCAACAAAAGATGGAAAGAGATGAACGCGCGGAAAGACGCCGTATCGCAGTCGAAATAGCAGAACGGGAAAAGGTTAGGGAAACGCAGGAAACAGAAAGAATAAGGAAGCGCAGGAAACAGAAAGAATGAAGCAGGAAACAGAAAGAATAAAGCAAGCGCAGGAAAACAGAAAGAATGAAGCAGGATAACAGAAAGGATTAAAGCTAGGGAAACGCAGGAAACAGAAAGACTAAAGGAAGCGCAGGAAACAGAAAGATAAAGGTTCAGTTAGAATTAGAGAAAGTGAGAATACAAAGGGAGACCACCGAGGATGGTAGTTCAGTTTCCAGTGACTCTGTGCGCAGCTATGCCCCCCGACCCAAGTTGCCAAAATCTCGGAAGGGACCGATTCGATTGATGCATACATCAGTCGTTTCGAAACGTTTGCGACCAGTCAGGGTTGGCCTCCAGAAGAGTGGGCAGTCATTTTGTCGGCGCTATTGACGGGTAAGGCATTGCAGATTTTCACTGCGTTACCAGCAGAACAACAGACTGATTTTGGTGCTGTGAGGAGTCTTTAATGAAGGGATTTGACCTCACAGAGGAAGGGTTCAGGAAGAAATTTCGTTCCGCTAAATTACAAGCAGGTGAGAACGTACACTCAGTTTGGTGCACGTTTGGATCACTATTTGAAAAGTGGTTAGAGTTGAGTGGTACGAAGAAGGAGTTCGCTGAGTTGAAAGAGCTAGTTATGAAAGAACAGATTTTGTCAGGTTGCGGCCCTGAGTTAACCATACATTTGAAAGAGAGACAGCCAGAGACAGCAGGGGAGTTGTTGAAGTTCGCAGAGGTGTATGAGAGGCACGTTTGGGCACTAAGGTGCAGGAGAAACAGGTGCTAGGCACCGGGGAGAAGAATGCAAGGAGACTAGGGGAGTTTTCTGCAAAGTCTGCAAACCCAGTGGTGGGGCAGAAGGAAGGGCAAAGGGAAATTAGGTGTTTCATTTGTCACAAGAAGGGACATGTGGCGAGGGATTGTCGCATGAGGTTCCAGAAGGCAGCAGCCCTTGCAAGAGGTGGATAAGGGTCGTCAAGGGAAACGACCTGCAGTGGAACCAAAAGGGATTCAGTCTGAAGAGGGTGGGAGTGCAGCCTATGGCTAGCACTGGACAGCAGTCAGTGTCAGGATGGAGGGCACTAGGCTGAGTGGTTCGTTACCAGTGGAAGAGGGTGGATTGGCCAGCAGAGGGTGAAAGTGTTACGAGACACTGGTTGTTCATGCGGGTAGTACGAACAACGCTGGTCGATAAAGGGGATTTGACAGGGCAAATCCAGACCTGTACTCTAATCGATGGCACTGTGAGGGAGTTTCCAGTTGCTAAGATAGAAGTACGTACCCCTTACTTCTCAGGCGAGTTGTCTGCGTTGGTGATGGAGAAACCCTTCATGATTTGATCATTGGAAATATTCCAGGTGCAAGGGATCCAGGGGATCCTGAGTTGTTGACTGCTACAGGGGCAGCAGTTCAGACACGGAGCAAGAAGGAGGAAAAGGTTGTTAAAACCGTTAGTTGTTTCCAGGAAGGAAGTCAGGCATAGACGTTCGCCTGATGAGTTTAGGGCAGCGCAGGAACAAGAGCCCCTTCGCTCGTGAGTCTTGGGAGTTTGGCAAGAGGTGGAGAGAAACAGGAGTTAGAGGAGGTGGAGACAGAATTTCTTGTGAAAGGCGGGCTGTTGTACCGAGTGTTCACCAAGGGAAGACAGGTAAGGGGACCACTCAGTTAGAGGTACCAGCAGGTTATCGTGACACTGTCATGTCAGTGGGTCACGAGTCGCTCATGGCGAGTCATCTCGGCACCGGTAAAACGGCTGACCGAGTCTTTGATGATTTTCATTGGCCAGGAGCAATGGCAGACATAAAACGTTTTTGCATGTCATGTGATGTGTGTCAAAGATCAGCCACAAGAGGGGTGAAGAGGAAGGCACCTCTTAAACATCCCCCTTTAATTGACACACCGTTCAGGAGAGTGGCTGTTGATTTGATTGCCCAATCTCGCCTGTTCCAAAGGTGGGCACAGGTATGAGACATGCAAGGTTGCAAAGGAAAGGTTGCAGAAGGCTAGGGTCGGTCAAAGAAGCAATATGACAGGAAGGTGAGGAAGCATCCCTCAAGGCGGGAGATCAAGTCCTGGTACTGCTTCCCACGGGTCACAACAAGCTGCTGAGGCATTGGAAGGGACCATTCACCACATCACTGAAAAGGTAGATCGGGATTACCGAATTGATGTGAATGGAAAACCAAAACTTTTCCATGCGAATTTTCTCCGCAAATATATTCAGCGTGAGACTCAGCACATAGGCGCAGCAGCAATCATTGTTTGAGGTGAAAGAGACCCAGCAGAAGAAGGGGAGATTTTGTTGCCTAAGTTTCCAGAAGAGTCATACAGGGATGTGTCACAGATATGAAGGGCTAGACAGTAGGAGTTCCTAGGTTTGTTGTCGGAGGCGACACAAAGCAGCCAGAAAGGGAAAGGTGGAGAAGATGATGAATTCAGAGAGACCAAAGACCAAAACAGAAGTCAGGAGCTGCTAGGCTTTATTGGGTTCTATAGGGAGTTTGTTCCAAATTCGCAGCAATCACGAGTCCTCTCAGTGATTTGGTCAAGGCAGGGAAACCGGCAGGGCCGAATGGTCAGACGCTGCAGAGCAAGCACTGCAGACGGTGTTGGAAAGACTAGGTTCCCGTCCCATCTTGAAGCTACCAGATATGTCCAAACCATTTTTGTTTGCGGACAGATGCATCAGGTGGTGGGATAGGTGCAGTATTGTTGCAGGAGCAATGAAGGAGTCGAGTTTCCTGTGAGATACGCTAGCAGGAAGTTGACAAAGTGTGAAGAAGGGTACGCAACGGTGGAGAAGGAGTGTTTTAGCTGTCGTGTGGGCCGTGCAGAAATTCCACAAATACTTGTATGGGAAAGAGTTCGTGATCGAGACGGATCACCAACCACTCAAATTCCTGCAGGAGGCACAGCTGAAAAACAGCAGGGTTCTGCGTTGGGCAATGGCACTGCAGCCCTACAGGTATCGAGTGCAGTACATTCCCGGTCGACAGAATGTCGGAGCTGACTATTTAAGTCGTGTAGTCTAGCAAGCTGCAACTCAGAGAAGTCAGTCATATCCAGGTGCTTTGTTGATAATATGTGTTGATTCCAGTTATGTTGATTGGATATGGGTTCATCCCAGTTGGCTATGGTTCATATTTTTTTTAGTGTGAGACTTGTTCATATTTTATTTGTGAGACTTGTTCATGTGGATGTAGTTATGCTTGGAGCATACAGTCGCTTGTGTAGTGATGCATTATTTGCAATAAGCGAGGATGGAGATTCCTCAGTGAAGTGTCATGGATCGCGATCATATTTATTGTGCTTTTCATAAGAATTGTGAAAAGGAGAGATGCAAATCCGCAGGTAGGGAATTGCATAAGTGCGCACAGAGGTCGTATATAGAATGAGTTGAAATAACGCAAGAGCGCACGTCAATGATAACTCATTGGAGTGGTATTCACTAATTGTATATTTTATAATTTATAAACCGTTGGTTGTAAAGTAATTTTCCGAACTTTGCGCGTGTAGCTGTGTGTCAGCAAATTCGGTTGTTGTCTTTTTTGTACCGTTGTTTTGAGACAATGCGGAGCATGGTCTTTTGCAAGGGGGAATTGTCACGGACAAAAAATGAAACAACCTAACTTGGGGGAAACAACCTAACTTGGGGTGTCGCCAGCCAATTTGTTCGGACCTAAGTCCAAACTCAAACATTCAGTGCGTCAGAAAGACGGGCCCATAGTCGGTCCGGCCATAAGCTTAGTGGAGAGGTTTCGCCGAGACGGTCCGACCCACCCAGTCTGACTAAGCGGCTTTGACCGACGCCTCGATGTCTGCCCAGACGGACCTCAGTACCTGGGCCAGCCTTATCCGGCCAATTTGTGGAACCAACGTCATTGTTACTCGGACGTCGTGGTGCCTACCCAGACTCAGCTGGCCAATTTAGATTGACCAGTGTCCACCACTTAAGCCACACCGCGCCAGTGAAGTAGGAAGGGGGGAAGGTAGTGTGTGGTGGGGTGAAATCTAGCTAATCAATTAAATGACCAATGACCACCACAGAGAGTAAGGCGTGTAGACGGGACTGTCATGATTGAACGTCAATGGAATTAGAGGGAGACAACTTCGGGGATCAAGGGTAAAATACTGACCAATGGTACTGGCCCTTGGACACGGGGTTAGAGCATAAAGGAATGTGTGAGTGAGAGAGAGAAAAGGAGGAAAACGAACAGACAGAGAGAGAGAGGGGGAGAAGTCTGGGAGAGTAGGCTCTCGCCTACAGGAAGAAGAGGAGGAGAACGAACAGAGACATAGAGATGAGGAGGTTTTAGTGTAGTCTCTGCACGAGGGAAAAGGCAGAGAGATGAAGAGAGGAGAGAACGAGGGGAAGAACGAATAGAGAGAGAGAGGGAGAGAGAGGTTCTGAGTGGAGCTCTGCAGGAGAGAAGGGCAGAGAGAGAGAGAGATGAGGAGAGAAGAGAACAAGTTGAGAGATTAGCATGAGATAGTCTGCAGAGGAAGGACTGAGGAGAGATGTGGAGAGAGAGAAGAGTGCTAATTTATGAAGAAGAAAAGAAAGAAAAGAAAAAAAAAGAAAAGAAAAGCAACCATGTCATTTGATAAGAGCAGACTAGAAGAGAGAGGAGAGAGAGAGAGAGTGCAATGCGTTAATGCAGGAAGAAAGAAAGGAGAACAGATCGATGTTGATAGTCACTGTTCTACCCTAACCGGGGGTTCGACCTCATACCTGGCAGCGTCACTTCGCCAAGCAGAACCACAGACCAACGCCAACAGTCTCACCTGACCAGGCGCCATCAGACCAACACCAGTGCCGCAGTTGTGTCGTGTTGTGAAAGTGACAGTGAAAAGAAAAGAAAAGAAAGAAAAGACAGTGATTCGTGAATAGTTAAGATCACCTGGCCAGGTAAAGTAGAAATCTGTTTATACCCGGGTTAGTTAATGATGTTTCAGATAATGATTTTGTGAAGTTCAAGGAAAGAGAGAATGTTTATTTTGTTTGATTCTATATGCATTGATGTTCTTTCTATGATCATGTATAGTAAAGTTAAGACTTTACTAGTGGTTTGATGTGAGAAGCATGATATATGAATGAGATTGTAAAGCAGCGTGAGTGTGTTTGGCTGTGCGCTAGTCCTTCCTCCACTGACATTACACCGAGGTTGACACAGACACACACACGCACGCACGCGCGCACACACACACACACACACACACGTGAGCGCAAAAGTACATGCGCGTACATGTGCACTCTCTCTCTTTCTCTCTCTCTCTCTCTCACACACACACACACGTCAAAGACAATTTCACGATGGATTAGACCGACTTATTACATGTAAGAGTCGGACAACTCTGAAAGACAGTGGCTTGCTCTACTTGTAAATCTAACGCAGTGCTATAAAGTTATAGTTATGACCCACGATTATACTGACACATTCGCATCCTCCCTCTTCTCTTACATCCATTTATGAATAGCGTAATACATTCTTTAGTTTTTTTAAAGGAAAAAATCTCTAACACAACCAACAAGAATGGGTTAAAATGCTTTAAAATTATCAAATATTATAAAAAAAGGAAAAACCCTTCCAATCGGATGATTTTTAATTAAACGTGCAGCTACTAAAGTCACCGCCCAGCCAGTCTCTCTAGTCGACTGTAATACACTTGGAAGCGTAAGCAGCATATTCTGATGTATGATCTTTTCATGGAGTGATTGAAAGTAAATTATTGTGCTCGTGCATTCAAATAAGAAATGAGTAATATTAAGTTGGAGACCACAGACACAGACAGGGGAACGAGGATTCAAAAATCTCCCCAACCATGCATTAACCCGCAGTCGGTGAATTAAGTTTCTATACTGGGATTGGCCAGGGGGATTAATGCATCGTTTCCCAGGAATAGTCACATCCATCTGTGTTTGAAGCGAGCCATCATTTGAATATTGTTCCTGTCGTTTTCTTCCAAATTGCATTTGATAAAATACTATTAGCTTCAGAGACAGAAAGAGGTATATTAAAATAATAATAATATAATAATAATATAATAGATTTTATTAGCGCAATTCTTGGAATCAATCATTGCGCTCTACAATCATACTCATATACACAACGGGCTGCCTACCTGGGTAGTGCCGACTGAAGAGCTGCCAGATGGCGTCATTCGGTCGTTTCCCGTGTCATCCAGTCAATATCGTTCAATATCAATTACTCCTTCGTTCTTTCCATTTCTCACGCAGGGTGCATGCTATGTGTAACGTGTCATCCTACCAACGGCCAAACTGGCCTTCTCTTCCGAAAATTGGTGATGGGATTTTACGTGTGTGCAAAATCACGGAGTCTGATTTCGCAGAAGCTGCCTCTTTGATTACATACATCAGCCATCTCATTACCTTACAGACCGGAATGGCCAGGAGCCCATAATAACGTTACATCTGAACCTCGTGCAATAAGCTGACGAATTAGAAAAAAATATTCTGTAAGATATCAAGTCTATCTGATGATGACTGGTGGTATAAAGCCATCAGAGCTGATTTTGAATCTGAAAGAATAAGTAATTTAGTGAACAGAATACTCATGTCTTTAAAGAAATTAAAAGCCATCATTGATAGCAAAAACCTCAGCAGTGAAAATACAACACCCTTTGTTAGATGAAATCGGTTTCTTTTATCCAAACCGGGGACAACAAAGCGGCCCAACTTCAAAAGAGTCCGTAATGAGCTATCAGTGTAAAAGCGAGTATGAAAGCAAGATTTTGTATTGGTATGTTCTACAGCCCTAGAAGCCAGAATGAGAGGGTTTTCAGTCTTATTTAAATCTCCATATGCGTAGATTGTTAGTTGTTTCAGCAAGTCAAGGTGGATGCAGATGACGAGGAACCTTCGCAATCAGTCAAACGAACTGATCACAGTTCTGGATCAATGGACGTGTATTATCTAATAAAGATGCATAACTTGTTTTATTTCTAATCTCTCTCGAAATATAGGTGTCCTCATCAAGTTCAGAGACAACTGAGTTTGGAATGGATCTCACCTGCACCATGAACTTGCAGGCACAGAGTCTTTTGTATTCATCAAGAGGCAAAATCTCAGCTTCTTTATACGTTATACTAATAGAAGCCCATCGCAGCAACCTTAACGTTATTTTAAATGCCTAAAAATCAACAATGGTTAATTTATGTAAATCCGATACGGAAGCCGTGTAAAAAAGCTTCTGACCATAAGATTGAGAGAATGAACAAAAGTGGTGGCAGCATGAACAGATTAGAACCACAATTTATAAGAGGGATACCTGATAAAACGCGCAACAACGCAGTTTTCTTCCTTGCTTTTTTCAATGAGATAGTAATTTGTTTGTTCCAGAATAATTTATAATGAAAAATAACACCAATAAATTTTACTTGTTTGCTCGGGTAGATAGGGGGTGTCATCTGTTTTGATGACAACAGCATCCTTCCAGTAATTGCAGGAATTGATTTCTTCTCTTCGAAGCATAAAGTAGGCAAAACGGCAACAGGTAAAGATCCAATTTCATATAACATGATCAAACAATTTCCAGAATGTTTCTCTACGAAAATTATTAGGACTTTTTCCAAATTTGTTGGAATATTATGGCACTCTACCAACTGACTGGAAAAAAGACCATGATAGTTCCAGTTCATAAACAGGAAAAGCAAATAAAATACATCTAGTTTTCGACTATTCTTTGACTCCTCACATAAGTAAAGTTTTTGAGAGAATATTGAAGTCAAAATTGGAATATTTCCTTGAAAGTAAGGGAATCCTGCCATTAACACAGGACCGGGGTTAGAAAAAAGGTAGGGTGTTACGGGCCATACTGTTCATTTGACGCCTTTGTGAAGGGAGCAATAGCGAAGCGCCACTCCCACTTCTGCCACGTTTTTTTGATATTTTAGAGCCTACCATTCAGTGTAGCTTCCTCTTCATAAAAGAAATAACATTCTTCAAAAAGCATACTCAGTCGGAATAAAGGGTTTGTTTTTTTTTGTTTCCAAAGTCATTTTTTATCAACAAGAACATTTCAGGTAAGATGAAATATTTTTTTCTCCAGCACAAGGCTTTGAATATGGGTGTTCCTCAGGGGTGTTACTGCTCCCACCTTTCTCACTCATGCTTTATGATATAAACACGTTGACACCAAAGGTGCAACTTCAGCTCTTTATGCTGGTGATATTCCCAGTGGACAAACGTTAAGCGTAATTTTACAAAAAGAAAAGCCAGAAGAAATAACATTATAGCGATGTTTCAAAATGCTGTAAACAAGCTGTTGGTTACATGAAAGAACCTGGTTTTCTCTTTTCCGCTGAAAAAAAAAGCGTCTTTATGATTTTCACCAAAAGATCATCGATTTTACGGGGAAAGGGTTTTAACAGAGAGAGAGAGAGAGAGAGAGGAGGAGAAGAGAGGGAGAGAGAAGAGGGAGAGAGAGAGAGAGAGAGAACGGTAGCATTATGCAGACTGTCTCGCCTTCTAAAGGAAAAGGGAAAGGTCTAGGGTTTCTTTTTTCTGGGACTCATTATTTTAGTTTTGGATTCCTTTCACTCTTGACTTACCACTTCTCAATCCCTCACACCTCTTACCAAAGACAGGCAGATATACTTCAAACATTTTTTACAACAAATCACTTTTAAACTATAACAAAACGACACAGAGCGGACCAAACAATTACAAAATAAACACAGATCTTATTCTTTCATGGACTTCCTCTTCTTTTCTTTCTTTTCCTTCGTTGAAACGTTGATGCCACGTTTGAAACGTCCCGACGATGATAATTTAACCGTAAATAAATAAAGATATAAAATTGCTGCTTGAAAAAATTTTCCACAAAATACTGAATTCAGTCTTGACATTGTTCATTGGTCTTCAACTGTCCTAACATCACTTCACAGAACGCCTCGATGAACTTCCTTTTCTTTTCCTTCGTTGTACGTTGATGCCTCTATGTACTCCACCGACGAAATGATTAAACGAACAGTCAATAAATGAAAGACACGAATATCAACTGTTTGAAGAAATTCCATAAAATATTGAACAGAGTCTTGACACTGGTTATTGATCTTCGCAGTCTACACATCACTTCACAGAACGCCTCGAGGAATATTCTTTTCTTTTCCTTCGTTGTAATGAAGAAATGAAGATGTTAAATCAGGACTGATGAAGGTAGATAATGGTGAAAAAGGGGGGGGGGGGGGGGGGGGGGGGAATAAAATAACAACGCCTGCAAAATAGAAATATGACCAGTCTTGTATATTAACTTCAGCATGTCGAACATTATGCGGAGTCGGCATTTGTACTTCAAATTTAGTCCAACTCTGTTTACAATGGCACTTCTTAATATATTTCATCGATAGGCCATTGTTTTTTGTGGGGTGAGGAGGTGGAGTGGGTTGCAAGGTTGAGGTATGGTGCCTGCGGTGGAGGGGATAGGGAGGACATCCTTCTCAACACGCCAGCTTGCTACTCTCCATTTTCCTTTTTTATTCTACATCAAATCGTGCCAACCATCCTGTAATTATCCAGAATAGGGAAAAACAATTACTAATATGCAATTACAGAAATACAGAAAAACAGTTGGTAATCGAATATGTAAATTTTCATCTAAAAAAATTAACAATTACGTAATCAAAAAAGGTCATTATTATTAGTCCCAGTGGACCTGGAAATACAAAAAAGACACTTTATACGACAACACTGAAAATCATGAGAAAACAACAAGTCCACAAAATAGTCAGCATGGTGCAACTCTCGAACCAAGGCTGAAAGGGGAAACATGAGAATAAAAATAACAAGAATTGAGGTGTCTACCATTTTTCTTCTTCTCGAACGTCTGATCGGCATCTAGTAATAAAACCTAAATCAAAGGGGACATTATTCCCCTTTCACATTTCGCCATCATTTCTTAATTAATGAAACAAGAGGGTAACAAAAACCCAAAGAGTGTGTGTATTCCTCCTTTCACATTTCAACACTTCTTGCTTAACGCAACAGGATAATTTGACAACAACCCGGGATGTGTGTGCCCCGTACAAAAACAGTTACAAAAAATACAATCGCCAACATAATAAAACAACAACTAAGCAACAACCAAAAAATAGAGTGTGCACACCCTGGGGCATGACTTCTCGCCCAGAGCGCATCTTCACCATCGGTCATCCATAAGCAGTGATGCACCCAAGCCGCGTCTACTCCATCTGTAACCAGGCACTTCCCCACTTTAGTGTCTGAGTCATGAAATAAAGGGGGGAAATCAACCAGTACACACATGCATAGTATACGTGTATAAGGGCCTTCCCTCAGTGGAATTAGTAGGTCTCAACTATGAAAAAGTATAGTGACAACCTACCAACGAATCCAAACTTTTGACAAAAAAGTAAAACAATCTGCGTTACAACAAATTATCATCTTGATCAACTACACGATACCAAATATTACAGCGAAATGACGACTTAAACTAAGTAAAATAACAACTCATTCCTCCCAAACCCTTTATATAAAAAAATGGCATGACAATAAACACATGAAAAGCGTTCCTCCAAAACATATTTATAAACAAAGCATTTACCAAAATTATAGTACTACATTATAAATTATATCCAAGCAAAAAAAATGAGAGTCTCTTTAAAAATAATTTAATCCGCATTGTAAACATCATTGACAAAAAGCTGTAATATAAATATCAAAACAAGGAGGGGAAATCCGTAGAAACACGGGAAATTTAAGGTAGGGAAACTTAGAGACAGTGCTAACAGTCCAGCGCCAGAGACTGGTTAATTAGTTTCCCAACATGGCCTGTACAGAAAGAAGGAAGTACTTCAAGCTGACTGCAAGAAAGAGGTCTTGTCTTAGTCTCTGGTCTACAATCGTAGTACCATATTCAGCTTTAATTATGATTGCTATTTGAATTCTGGAAAACCCACTTGAACGTCACAACCCCGGATTATATTACCGTGATAACGCTATAAAAAATCCCGGAAATATACTTTAATTACGATCCCTAAACCCTGATTTCGTTCTTCGTCTTTTTTTACAAACACCCACTAACACTCGGGATTATAGGCCCACTTTATTCTCACAATACTTAAGTCATATTAGCATTCAAAAAAGGAATTAAAACTCTGGCAATATAATTTAAATTCCCGACACACAAACTACCTCTCTGTTTATCATAATATAAAATTTATGCATTACCATAAGACAATTCAAGATGAGGGCCACACAATTAATTTTCTTCCAACACTCACTAACCACATGGGACTTCATAATCTTATCTCTCCACACCATACTTCGTTTTTCCATCCCAACCACAAAGTATATATACTCATGTACTCATTGCGTCTAGGAAACATAAATAATACAAGCAAGTACACAACCCAGTCATCAATCGTCTAATGAAGAAATTTCAATTATTAAAACAAAACAATCATCAGTCAACAAGGAATATGAATTTTCAACGTCAAAAGGATACATTGTTGCAAAAAAAAAAATGCAAAAATGCTTACCAGTATTTTCCACAATTCATAGGAGCCGTCTTGTTCTCATTTTTTTGACATCTGTCTCAGTACATCTACAACTTCGCTTTCAATACACATAGAGGCTATCTTCTGCGCAAGTCTTTCTACACGTTGCCTTCTTCCAATTTCCGATGCAAAAGAAAGTATATCTCAACACTTGGGACTACTTCCCTCTCTGTCCCACGCCACATATTCCAAAATTGCCTGGAATCATTGGCTGAAAGCCTGTTTACAGTGTTATGGGGTCATTCCTCAGTCCAAAATAGTTCCCTAATCTGGAGGTAGAGAGTCCACTGTGACCATGTGGTATCAATTAGTCTCGCCGGTCGAGAAGGGCCCATCCAAAAGGTCTGTCAGGCTAATTATGAAAGCCAGGAATGTCAGCCAGGCTGTGTTTCCTGCTGCGAAGCCGGCTGAATAGAACTGTTGTTTCAGCAAAGGATGAAGTTAATAGGTGGAATTCGTTGACTCTTAGAGAAAGGGAGGAGAGAGAGAGAGAGAGAGAGAGGAGAGAGAGAGAGAGAGAGAGGAGAGAGGAGAGGAGAGAGAGAGGGAGAGAGAGGGGGGGGAGAGGGAGAGAGAGAGAGAGAGAGAGAGGGGGGAGAAAGAGAGAGAAAGGGGGAAAAAGGGGCAGAAGACAAATAGCTACTGGGCAACTTTCTGTCCTGTCCTTTTTCTTTTAAATAGTGTACGCATCGACGGAGCAAAAACGAACAATCACAGATCACAAAAACATCGACCGGGACCTGATTGTTCTTCCAAATTACAAATAAAAAGAATGTTGCTAATCACAAAACCTGTAAATATAAAGTTTTAGTAAAAGGTAATGTATGACTCGGGGTCGATCAGATAAAGGAAAAATCTTCTACCCGCGGCCCCCCGTTTTTACCCCCAATTTTGACCCGCTGCTTCAAGAGAAATGAACCCGGGAAACGCCCTGATGGGCCCTTGGGGTGGGCGGGGCCCCTTAAGAACATTTTCTTACTTTTTAACCCCGTGGATCTGAAGCTTGTATACTTTTCCCCTTTTTACCCAGGGTTTCCCCAAACCCTACAAGTTAATTTAATTTGGGGCCATATTCTTCATACATTTTAAAGCTTAAAAAAAAAATATTAGAGAAAAATATTATTTTATTTATTTGAAAAGTTATTCGTAATTTTTAAAAAAAACGAAAAAAAATTTTTTGTAATGGGACTAATTTTTGGATGCAGAATGGTCGGGCTGTCGGGTTGACGTGGACGTCAAAAAATTACATTTAAAAAAAAAAAAGCAGGGATAAGTTTGTGATCCCCCCCCCCCCCTTTTTTAAAGACAAAAGTTATCAAGTTTTGTTACATATCACAAACTAAAAGAGCACGCGATCATAAACCAACAACAACCTGCTCAAAGCTTATACAACAATAATAATGCACATCATAATCTCCGGATCTATCATATTATCCAATACATATCTTACACTTCCATCAGCCATTATAACCATCACAACATCTCTTCCTAATAATTATCAATAGTTCATGGAAAATACACACTTCATTCATATATTCATATTCCAGTACATCACAAATGCAGCTTCCTCATCTTCATTGTTTCAGCGTCTCTGATGCATGAACATAGTTTGCATTAAAAAAAAAATCTTTAAACACTTTGTTACACATTCATGATTTAAGTTTTCTTTCCAGCATAGCAATCATCTGATAAATCAATCATACATGGAACAACAAAGTTTCCATTTAGCACATATCATACTAAAGTATCCCATTTCATATCACATAGCATGACATATCAGCATTAGATGACATATATAAGAACTGGAAATATGCCATGAATACAGACAAAGCATATATGCTTCAGTCAGTCTCTGAACGACTAAGGTAATCTGCTCCTACATTTCTTGCCAGGAATGACTTTTACATTGAAAGAATTTCCTGCAGCTGTATTGCCCATCGCATTAGTCTCCCGTTTATTCGCGTTATTAGTTTGCAAGTTTCGCATTACTCGTTTAGTTTTCGCCTTCTACCGATATCTGCTTCAGCCAGTTCCTGTTCAATTCCGCACACTATCATAACAAAGCCACCTTCGATGTTCGATACGGATTTGACAATGTGCTTGCTCGACACGGACTTGACCATGTGGTTTCGGAAGGGGGAGGATGTAGCATATGCCAAGCATATGCGCATGCGCATACATCAGACTCTTCTGGAGAAGAGACAAGAAACTCGACAAGGGTGACGTCAGACAACAACGGCTACAAGGGATCGTCTGCTTCGACTACCAGTGCTGGACTTACCACAAGCTGAACGCAAACCAGGTACGTAACATTACAGGATGCGTCAGTGTGACGTTGTATGAATCAGCTCGTGTGTGCCATGGATACATTATTTCTTAAATAAATGTTAGCGAACCGCCCAGAGAAACGTGGACAAACGAGTCACAAGACAAAACACAACGCGTTTCGACTCTTTGGTCTTCTTCAGGTGAGACAGAAACGAATAAAACAACGAAAATTCATTTAGCTTTGATCGCTTCAGAGTTCAGCGCAAGGAAAAAGGCGTTGACTTTACGACTTTGATCACACTTATTCCCTTGCCAACAGCTCGTTCTCATTCAACGCCTTCTTCCTTGCGCTGAACTCTGAAGCGATCAAAGCTAAGTAATTTTCGTTGTTTTATTCGTTTCTGTATCACCTGAGAAGACCTAAAGGTCAGAAACGGTTGTGTTTGTCTTGTCGTTTTGCCACGTCTTGGGCGGTTCGCTAACATTTATTAAATTTGTTTAGATTTCCCCTGCACGCTCGTTCATCTTGCAACGTAATCTTTCTTCTGTAATTCTTTACTTTTACTTTTGCTTGCAAGGCGCACTTCATTCTGTTTAATGACGAGGCGATTGTATGACGTAATTTTCTTCCTTTTTCTTTCGTTTCGTTTCGTTTGTCTGTTCCATGGCTTGTACTTTGGCCATTGTTTTAAATCGAGTGCGACCCTTGTTGCCAAATTTGCTCCAGGGGCCAACAGTCAGAGTCGCACTGTTTTTTATTTTTTTATTTGTATTTTTAATATGCGCGCTGGTGACTACTCGTTTTTGAGTTGCTCTTATTTTAGGAAGTAAGAAGTAAGAGACTTAGAACCTGTTACAAAACCATGTTCAAAGCTAGCACCACTACCATCGTTGTGATTATCGAAGAGAATCAGTAACATATATTTTCTTTCTAGCTTTGTTTGGATATCGACCCGTATGTTCCACCTATACATACCAATTGTTAAGGTTATGAAAAAAAAGAAGAAATCTATAATGTCGTGACGTAACTGACTGTATCTAAATCAACATATTTCGTCCTATGAAGAGCTATTACGTATGCCTGATAAGAGTTGAGATTTGTGATCAGACAGCACGGCCATCTTTCTTTGTGCTGCTAACATTTTTTTTTCTTTCTTTTTTTAAACCGTTATATATATCAAACTTTCGGCTTTTTCATATTGTAATATATATATATATATAAGAATGGAAGGAATCATCTTCGTCTTCCTCGTTCCATCAGTTGAGCCTACTCTGGGGAGGAGCTTTCGTTTGTCATCGTTTGAGGGGAGGGGGGGGGGGGGGGGGGGGGGGGGGGGGTCGTGCTGGTGAGTCTGGCGTGACGCGCCATGCTTCAGGGAACGGACGGACGGATGTTTGTGGTGGACTGTAGACTACCTATGTTGCGGTACCCGTCCGCCTGTTTTGTATTTATTCTTGTCACGTCTGCATATGGGTATGGTTGCGTATGAACACTGGATCGATATTCCATTTTCATTCGTTGTTGAACATTTGTATTGACATACGTTCTTTGATTTTGTAATATGTTAGATGGGCGAATGTCCATATTCGCCTTGATTACACGTGTACAGTTTCGAAACTGTATTATTATGTTGCCTTTAAGGCTTTTGGAGGAATCGCCGAGACTTGGACATTGTGCGTCGGATGACGATTTGGGATCTGTCGAGTTTTGGGAACGTATTTTTGTGATGAAATATCATTTGCAAATCATAAATCATGTACTCCGACAGATAGAACAGTTGAGTAACTGTCCATTGACACAAGGAAGGGTGCTCCAGTGGTCATTCGGCGAAGTAAAGACTAATAGACATTTTGTGCTCACCATCCTATGTTTCAGCGGAGACCTTTCTTCTTTTCATCGTTCCATCCATACCTCAACCCTTTCCTTCATCGTCTTCTCACTGATCACATCATTCTTCAACGCGCTTCGACGTTCCCATCTCTTCGCGATGTCTTCCATCATCTCTCGGTTCCTGCGTCTGCTTACACATTGTCTTACGTGGAGGGGAAGTTCTCCAGAATTCTGATGAAGTGACACTGTTCCGCGACGCATTTCGTACGTTAAGTGTAGTACCATCGGTTCCTGAGGAAGCCTTTTGAAAGGCGAAAGCTTGGAATTAAAAAATGAACTCCGTGGGCGGTGTGGACGACATATTGTTCATCACTATACATAAACACTTTTTAAAAAAATATATACTGTGACAGTAATCTCTTGGTGTCCGCATCTGTCCGTTCACCTATCTATTCTAACTATCCTAAATCTTTTGTTGTCACCATCCTCCTTCCGTGCGTGTGTATATATAATGTATGTCTATATTTGTCTACTAACTGGTATGTGCACTAAATGTTTTCTTTCTTGCGTTTAATTTTGTTCTTACCTGTGCAAAAAAAAAAAAAAAAAAAAATTGCGCGAGGTCGTGTTGGATAGATAATTTCACCTCGTCTATCCACACTTACGCTTCAAACATCTAGCGACCCGCAGATTAGCACGACAAACACTTCACAACGCCACAGTCGGCCCTGAGAGTAGATTGTTGAGAAGTACCGGGAAGTGACATAACGGGTCTGTCAGTCACCTTGCTTTTCAGCGTCATAATTGCTTGCTCACAGTCTTTGGTCCATTTGACTTTGTCAGGCTGTCCTTTTCTTGTCAAGTCTGTCAGGGGTTTTGAAATGTCGGCAAAATTCGGAATGAACTTCCTGTAAGTGTCATAGGATGCCAATCGAATGAATGCACGGACCTCCTTTGTCGACTCAGGTCTTTTTGCTTCTTTCAGTTTGCTGATTTAGTCTTCCTCTGGCCAGACACTACCGTGTCCTATTTGGTGACCCAAGAATTCTTTGAATCCAAAGTAGCATTTGGATGGCTTTGCAGTCAGTCCGAATTCTTCGATCTTACCAAGTATAGTTTCAATTACATGGACATGTTCCTCCCCTGTATCATTTGCGATCAGTGCGTCATTAATAAAGTTGATTCACTTTGTGTCAATGGTTGTTAGTCTAGCAGCTAACGCATCATGCGTGGAAACACTGCGCTTGCATTTTTCATCCCAAACGGCATTCGTACCCACTGGTACTGCCCAGATGAAGTGCTGAATGTGGTTTTTGCTCTGCCCTCCTTTTTCATTGGAATTTACCAAAAGCCTTTCGATAGATCAATTTTTGGTAAGTACTTTGCTTACTAATCTTACTGAACAGCTGGTCTGTATTGGGTAGTGGTTTTGCGTCGAAGTGCGTTTAATGTTTCATTTGACTGAGGCAATTGTGCATGTGTTTTATTTTGAAGTGATCGTGGCTATGTACGTAAAGTTGTTCGTTTGTAAAACAGGGCGAGACGAAAATGAAATAAGAACGGACTGCCGTGTTTTTTTTAGAATGAATGTGTATGCGTGTGACGTAAAGATCACAATTTTATCATCGCTGCATTATGACCTACGTCGTCCCATTAGCAAGTTTCTACGTCCCGTAGATCTGTTGTTGACTCCGACCAATAGCCGAGTTCAATATAAAACTTTTTAAAAAAATTTTTGTCCAGTTGTAACCTAGCTCTATTACAGATGAGAATAGCTGTCTTTGGGCCAGAGTCGATCGAGGAGCAAGGGATCGCTCTTGATACCAACCTGTTCAGATTTTCTACTACTTTACTCGTGTTTACGTCTGTTCGTCACAGTCTGCTCTTCGTTACGCCATCATCGTTAACCTTAGTCATCAATCACTTTTCGTCTTTACTCTTCCGTCATCGTTCGTCATCGTCATCGTATCAATATTACAGCAAGTCTAATCGTATTAACATTTCAACGTGTGAAGGTGAATTATATTGTTTATATTCATTATCTTCGACGTCAGGGACTTGTGGACGTGAAGAGATATACTGGGCGGTATTCCATGTGATGTGTATAAGGAGGAACTTTGTGTTGCGTGTGTACCGGAAGTGAGATACGCAAACCACGTGAGGGAGCAGTCATTGTGATCACGGAGTTGGGAACGGTTGAGGATGCGGCGATCGGCTTCTCCTGCTGAGGACTGTATTGTGGCTGCTGCATTTATTATCTTCTTCTACGGAGTATTACTCGTGGATTTTCTTTAGTGATTAGCTGTATCGGTTCGGTTCAGTTGTATTATTATTCTCTAGAAGTTCTTCACTTATTCTTCTAGTTCCAGTTCGGCAGTTATTAGTGGTTTCTCGGATCTGGTTTGGGCCTTGTTGTCATTATTGGTTGAACATTGTTTGATTGTTAGTATTATTATTGAAGTGCACCTTCCCGGCACGGCAGGTGAATTATTTTGCCTGGATGCTGGCTGAGGACACTGTCTATTTTGGGTCATCCTAGTATTCTTCCAACATCTTCATCTTCCAGTTCCTCATCTTCCAGTCTACTGTCTGGTCTTCAGTCATCGTTGGTTAGGTGAGTAACCTGGCTTTATTTTGGTAAATACTTTATTTATATTGTGAACCGTCGTTGAACGTTCAGTACGCAAGGACAATAAGAAGTTATGTCTGTGCTGAAAGACATTTTATCCTGTGGTTTCGCTGCCGCGCGTGTAACAAGATAAGATTTGTGAACTATTACATACGTAAGGACATTTATCCCGTGGACCTATCGCCGTGCGCGCAGCAAGGTAGCATCAACGAACTGTTACGTACGTAAGGGAATCTACTCCTGTGAACCTGAAGCCGCTCGTGCTACAAGTCATCATCTATGAACTGTTACGCGCGTAAGGACATCGTCGTTGTAGTCCGGCTATCAAGTGTTCAACAGGAGACGGCCAAGTAACTTAGAGGACGTTGTGATCTTGCAGATTGAAGATAAGATTCTTGTAGTGTGGAGAAGTGAAGGTACAAGTATAAAAGAAAACTTACTATTTTTTTTAGCCATTCTAAGAGAAAATAACTCTTGAAGAAACGAATGAAATCAAACGCTTTCCAATCATAAGATCAGATTGTAGATCAGAAATAAAATATGTTTCCATGGAAGATAGGTAAATATAAGTTGCATCGAAGCAAGCAAAGATTTAAGTTGTTTTTATTTTGAACATAAATCGTACATCATATGAAAAAAGAAATCAATTGTTTGGGAACAATAATTCTGTTTCACTACCGTTGCTAAGGTTTAGTTGCTAAGATGATTTATTTGCTTACATTTTGTTTTAGTAACGAAGGATAGCAGATCATCGGAAACTTAATTCATTTTCTTTTAATAGTTGTTGTTAGAATTAGATTATTATGCTGAGTTTATCGATAGTTTGTTATAGTATTATTTTTGTTTCGATGCTATGTTGTCAGGATGACGTTGTCGTGTTGATCGTTAGATCTATTGACGACGAACATGTATAAAGAGAGAGAGAGAGAGAGAGAGAGAGAGAGAGAGAGAGAGAGAGAGAGTGTGTGTGTGTGTGTGTGGGGGGGGGGGGTGTAGTTTTGCTGATGATGACTTGCTGACGAGAATTCCTTGCTGAAATGCAATTTCTGACATAAAAGAGAAGTGCAACACCAATTTTGGGCTGGTCTGGTCTCAAGATTGTTTGCCTGGCTGACCTGACCGCTGGCTGCTTGCTGTCTCTGCTACCTCTTATGATCCGCAATACCCAGCAGATTTAGTCTGCATGAAAGAGCTGTGCAAAGTGGCAGGCACAAAGATGAGACTGAACATCCTGCGCATATGGACTGAATTGAAATCCTTGTGGTCCTGCCCATGCCCTAAGACCACTTTGCCACAGATTTTTGGTGTCAGAAGTGGAATTGTGGATCGTAATATAGAGGTAAGCCTATACTGACAGCAGACCAGACTTAGTAGGCCGGCTGCGGCCCAGACCAGCTCCAGATTAGATTATGGACATCATTGAAGAGATGATGGCCATTGACGAAACCATGGCCAACACAACACTAATGCTGGCAACCAGGTCCAGCAACACGGCAACCCCTGCAGACTCTATAAGCTGCGTAAATTTTCAGGCGATGGCGACGTGGAGGACTTCGCCAGAGAGGTGAGCCTCATCCTGCAACTCCAGCCCACCCCAGACCGCTAAGCAGCAAGCTGGCTCCTCAATTCACTCGACGGACGAGCCAAGCAAGAGATCCTGACACGAGACGCCGAAGAGATCAACTCGGTCGAGAAGATCATCAAGATTCTCGAACAAGAATGGGGGGAGCAGAAAGACCACTGAACACTGACGGCGACCTTCTTCAGGCGACAGCTTGGTACAGGCGAGTCTATAGGCGAATACGCATCTACACTCCGCATGCTGTGGGTCAAAATCTATGAGGCGAATCCTGACGCGCCTCTCGAGTCAACATTTCTTCGGGACGCCTTTGTCAACGGTCTGCATCCAGCATCCTTGAAGGGGGACATGAAGCGGTTTACGAGGGAACACCCCTGAGCTACCTTCATAGAAGTGACGAAGGAAGCACAACGATGGATGCGGGAAGACTCCATCGCCGAAAATGCCATCGAAGAGACATCACTGGGCCCCGACATGCTGCAGCGGCTGGAGGAGAAGATATCGGCGCTGACTCTGAAGACGGAAGCCCTCAAGCAACACCTGCATGGCAGCATAGAAGAGCAGCACGTCAATGCCCCTAGAAGTCGGCAGCAGCCAGCGACGTCCCTCCCAGAACGCATCACGATGAGCTTACCTTCACCCACCAGCAATTCTCCCAGTCCACACGAACATGCTGGTGGTGCCAGCGCAAGGGACACGTCCAAGCAAACTGCCGAGCAAGACAGCAGTATCTCTGTAACATGGTAAGGCTCACGACCTAACACTTTAGATTGTCGTCAGACTTGTTCCAAGGCTCAACATATTTCTAATGCTAATGCTAAAAAGAGACAGAAAAGGGTATGAAAAGGAAATTGCTAAAGAGTGCAAAACCAATCCAAGAAATTTTGGAAATATATCCAGGAGAGGCTCAAAAGCAATACTGGTATCAGCACTTTGAAAAAAGAAGATGGCTCCATGGCTACAGCTGATGCTGAAAAGGCTGATGTTTTGAATAAATTCTTTTCAGTGTATTTACGCGTGAAGATGCGAGCAATGTACCTAACCTAGGCGAATGTTCTTATTCACATGGTATATCAGTTAGTGACACTAGGGTTACCAGCGAAGCGGTAAAACAGAAGCTGAAAGAACTCAAACTGATAAAGCACAGGGTCCAGATGCTATTCCTCCACGAGTATTACGTGAAGTGTGCAATGAAATAGCCAGCCTCTCTGTCTTCTGTTCAACACATCTATCGAGACTGGAATTTTACCCGAGGACTGGAAGACGGCCGAGGCGATGGCAATATTTAAAAAAGGGAGGTAAATCAGATCCAGGAAACTATCGCCCAGTTTCACTTACCTGTGTATTATGTAAAGTATTAGAAAGCCTAGTGAGAGATACTATTGTTTCACACTTCACTGATAATGGACTCTATGTGATTGCCAGCACGGTTTTAGGAAGAAAAGGTCATGTGTGACGCAGTTATTACAAGTTATGGAAAGGCTTACATTTTATTTGGATGAAGGGGAACCTGTAGATATCATTTATCTTGACTTTAAAAAAGCTTTTGACTCAGTCCCACACGAAAGGTTACTTACCAAACTCGCTGCTTATGGTGTATCTGGTTCCATTTTGAAATGGACTAGCAGTTTCCTTAAAGGACGCACACAGAGAGTGAGGGTAGGTGATGCTAAGTCCGGAAAAGCAGAAGTACTGAGTGGTATACCCCAGGGTAGCATATTAGGTCCCATTCTCTTTACTGTTTTCATAAACGATATGCCCTCTACATTGCAGAGTATGTGCCACATCTTCGCTGACGATACCAAAATAATGAACACTGCAAGGGAAAACTCACCATCCAAATGATATCAACAAATTACAAGAGTGGTCAGAGACCTGGTGCTTATTTTTCCATGTGTCAAAGTGTCATGTTCTACATTTGGGGAATAAAAATCCTGTAAATGAGTATGAAATGAAGCTGGGTAATAATGTTCAAAAGATTACAAGATGTAACGAAGAAAAGGATTTGGGTGTTACGTTTGATGAAAGCCTTGATTTTAACCACACATAAACCGAATTGTTGGTAAGGCAAACCAAGTATTAGGAATGGTAAAGAGAGCCTTCACATTCTTAGACAAAGATACTTTCACTACATTATATAAGTCCATTGTGAGACCGCATCTGGAATATGCAAATGTTATCTGGTGTCCTGCAAATCTAAAGAGGCAATCCATCCTGATCGAAAGAGTTCAGAGGCGTGCAACCAGACTGCTGAAGGAATGCAAAGAAATGAACTACTGTGATCGATTAAAATTTTTGAACCTACATTCACTAAAGGGTAGACGACTACGAGGTGTTCTTATACAGATGTTTAAAATTTTCCACGGATATGATGATGTTGACTTGCACTCCTTGTTTTCCTATGCACCTGTGAATGTTACTAGGAACTCTGCAGGAAAACTCTTTGTAATGCATGCCAGAACTAACAACGCAAATTCTCATTTTCTTTTAGAGTTGTTAACCCATGGAATGCATTACCTTCATCAGTTAAATTTGCAAATCTGTGAATGAGTTCAAGAACCTGATCGACAAACTGCCCCAGCTAGAAGATCTATTTTATGGCTATGACGAGTAGAAACCCCATTAGGTACGACCAATCTAGATAAAAATAACCAGAACCAAACCAGGAGGGGACAAATATTAGACTCGCGGTCTAGGCGTAATTAAAACGCCGTCCCTATTACTACTACTACGAGGGTTGTTCAATTTAAGATGTCACCACCCCTTAAAAAACGTACCTCTCATCTCAGCAACTTGAAACTTTTACATCCCCTCGAAGTATTCTCCGTTGGCTCGAATGCAAATTTCAAGCCTCCTACGCCAATTCTCAAGCGCCCTCTGGTAGTCGGTTTTAGGCAGACCGGACAACTCTGATCTTACGGCTTTGGCGAGGTCTTGTACCCGGTCAAACTTACGCCAGCGAGCTTTTCCTTCAGAGCAGGGAACAGCCAGAAGTCGCATGGGGCCAAGTCGGGGCTGTAGGGTGGGTGGTCCAAAACTTGGATTCCTTGCTCGCTCAGGAAGGTCGTGGTGACCTTCGCCTTATGGACACTGGCATTGTCATGCAGAAGAAGGGTCCTCTGGGTGCTGACGGTTGGGCGCTGCTCATGGATTTTTCCTACAACTTTTGGGAGCACAACTTGGGTATAGTAGGAGGCAGTGATTGTTGATTTCTCAGGCAAAATGTCAATTGCCCACAAGGCCTTGCGTGTTGAAAAAATAGAAAACATTCGCTTGCGACTCTGGAATCCTGGGCGAAGAACAACTGGTCGGTCTCCGTCAGGGCCAACCCACATGCGGTTGCAGCGTTTGTTGGGGATGCCGTAGAATGTCAGCCAACTCTCGTCTCCGTCACTAAGTCACACAGTCGTTTTGGCCCATTGGGCTCAAACTCGTCGAGCAGTTTGCGTGAACATGCCACCCGCTGCTGCTTCTGATCATCGCTTAAGAGATGTGGCACCCATCTTGCAGCCAGTTTTCTCATGTGAAGGTCTTTGTGCAGAATGTTGTTAATGGTGCCAATTGAAAGCTCACATGCCTCGCTTAATTCCGCACAGTCGAATGTGGATCCTCCTCTATCAGTCTTTTCACAAATGCAATGTTTTGTTCGTTCCGAGCTGGTAAAGCTCGCTCTGCACGATTACCCCAATCAGATGGCGCCCTACCTGCTCTTAATTGTTTGACCATCTGCAAACTGTGCGGTAAGACACACAATCCGTTCCGTAAACAGCTTGCAAATCTGCGTGTATCCTCCTACAATCGTCACCAAGTTGTAGCCTTGTGAAAGTGTAGAAACGAAATTGCTCATTGGTGACGTCCATTTTTTTCAGGCTCAGCTGTTTGAAACACAGTTGTAATTACGTCATACTCCGAGTTGCGTCATGACGTCAACTTTATTTTCTGCAATTCTAATCAGGTAAACTTTAAAGTTGTGTTTGGTATAAACATTTTTCTGTGCGGTGCTTCGTTTCCAACGGCAAGCCTAGTGTCATCTTAAATTGAACAACCCTCGTACTACTACTACTACTACATCACAAATTCTTTACGTCACGGTACGAGGCGCAGGCCGTGACGTCATTTTCTTCGGAAGACTACCTGCTCTTATCGTTTATTTTATTTTGTTTTGTGCCAGAAGCAGATTTAATATTTCACATATCATTCTTCATTTAAGTTGTGTGTTCTTATTCCATGAACCAGATCCTTCGGAAAATGTCAAATACTGTGTTTGCCCAAAATCGCCAAGGAACTTTATTTTCTCATCGCATCCCCAAGATACGACTATTCATGCGCGATGACGAAACTAAAAGTGAGTTACTGAAATGAACGAGTCAAGAAAGGACGCATCGCCAACAGCAGAGAGCCGTTTGAGAAGAGGCATCCCTCCTTGCCCATACAGCAAGCCAGAACGAATAGAAATCATTCTACACACTCTCTTGAGGTCTGATGTGCGATTAAGAACACCAAGACTTTGAAAGATCCTGCCAACAGTCCATAATAAGGCTTCGTCAGCCGGACTTGCAGCGTTCTAGCAATCCATTGCCGTAACGGTTTCTTCCTCTGTGACTCGCCTTCATTTTTAGATGCAGCCGCGGACCATCGCCCAACCTTAGTGTACACCCAAGAGAGCTCGGTCAGCCTGGACAGAGCCCAGCACTGCATCGTTGTGGCACCGGCCTTCGGAACAACGACCGAGCAGTTTTGACGGGAGGCCAGCCGGTGACATTCGCGTTGCGAGAGCCTTGGGTCCGCGCTCGTCGCATCTTCTACTCTATTACGCATTGTGGGCCCAAATTGATCAGATCTACGCTACGCTACGGTACTTCATGATGGGGATCTGGCCCTGAAGAACTGGAGGAGCAGATAACTTCACAAGGCGTGACAAGGACTGTCCATTATTCCCAGACGTTAACATCTTAGTGCCCGTGCCAGATAAGGACAAACTTTTATTCAAATTTTATTTATTTCACACATTTATTTTTTTTAACGCAGAAACGATCATCCAACACGTCCACACACACACATATTCGTTAATAAATTGTGAATTGTTTATTTTGCTTCTGTCGTGAAGAGTGGGTGCGATCGGTTGGACGTGAAGTTGTCGAGCGATAGGTGAACCGAACAACCGTCACACCATTCCGCGTGACATAATTGGTGGTAGCGGTGGGATACGTTCGATCCCTCGGTTCACCTTCATATAGCTCGGCTTTGCGGACAATCATTGTCCCTCCTTCACTTCGGATGCGGGAGGTTGGGTGGAGCCCAGATTCTCCTTAGGTGCACACTAGTCCCTCATAGTGTAGCATTAGATAGTTCTTTCAGCTTATACAAAATCCAAATTAATCTTTTTATGTCGTAAATTTCATTAGTCTATTGTGAAGTGCTCCAATATCACTTTGGATATAGCTGTCAGGTAGAATCGGCCCACTTTCCAGACATATTTTCTTGTATGGTTATATACAATCGTTTTGAGAAGAAGATTTAGTCGTATGTAATTAGTTTGTCTTATCCGGACAGACTAGAGAAGAGAATTGAGATCACTAGTCCTATACCGACTCAGTGATAGATATATTTGCATATCAAAGTACACTGTTGCAATCGTAGAAAGGATTGTTTAATCTGTGAGTCATTATAAGTGATTTGCTTGAGCTTGATAATTTTTATAAAATAATTGTATACACGTACAAACTGCGTGATGCCAAAGGGACAGAGGTCTATACTCCTATGACAGCATCACAAGGTCAAGTTGCAATGGACCCTGCATTCATTTGTACAAAGCACAAGGCGAAGCCCTTGGGTTGAAGGAAGGCGACTTGATTGCCTATGTAGAGAGGCAACTTGCTGCCGAACGCGAGCGCGAAGAGGCAAAGATTGCCGCAGAGCGAGAGGACAAAAGATTCTCCGCTGAGCGCGAACGCGAAGAAAAACATATTATGGAATATGAGCTGGAGATAAGACGCATTGAGTCGAACACGCAAGTTGCAGCTCAGCAAATCAACGCCAACCACGCGCAAGCAATCCACAAAGTCAAAATGCCTTTTCTTGAGGATCGCGAGGACATCGAGGCATACCTTGTCCAGTTTGAACGCGTCGCGATGCTAAATAAGTGGAGTGAGAATGAATGGGGTATTAGATTGGTACCTTTACTGAAGGGTGAGGCCAGAGAAGCCTACATTCAAATACCGGTTGAGGATAGTGCTGACTACAATATTATTAAAAATGTGCTACTAAGACGTAGTCAACTGAACGCGGTCACCTATCGCAAGAAGTTTCGCAGCGCAAAACCGCGTGATGGCGAAGAAAATAGTGTCTACTGGGAACGTCTCGACCATAATGTTGAAGAGGTGGGTCGAGATGTCAAACAAAAATGACGCAGATTTGAAAGAGATGTTGGTCATGGAAAAGTTCTTAGAGACCCTGCCAATGGACAAGGCAAGGTTTATCCGAGAGAAAGCTCCAGCAGGCAAGAAGGAAGTGTTGGTTGCAGCAGAGCTCTTCGATGAGTCTAGGCTTGCAGAAAGAAGATTTATCAATGGGAAGATGATCAACACGAGATTCAGCAGCCACAGAACCAGAATAAGAACCAAACAGACCAGCGTAACAACCACAATAAATGGCGAAACCCGTGAGAAACCGCATTCATTCCGGTGAGAAGTCTGAGGGAACATCAACAACAGAAGCTACAGAGGACCCCAAGATTCCATCAGGTCAATAGGAAGGGATGCTACAAATGCGGAGGACCACATTTCATTAGAGACTGCCCGGGCAATGAACAAGTATCAGTGATTATAGGAGATACCGTTCCTGAAGAAAACACACAAGCAGCAGTCCAGGTTCTAGAAAAGGGGAACCGAAACAAGTACTATTGCTCTGTAAAGGTTGAAGGAACGAAGACTGAAGGTATGAGGGACACCGGCACCACCCAACCACAAGTAAAGAAAAATTTGGTGCCAGCAAATGCTACACAGGTCGTAGCAAAGTTGTTCGTTATGCAAACAACATGACGGCAAACCTCCCAACAGCGATCGTGAAACTGGAAACGCCATACTACAGTGGAAAGGTAGAAGTATTGGTAGCAGACGACGCACCCGTGCCAGTTTTGATAGGAAACGAAAACAGGACGCGATATGAGAAGCAAGAGAGCAAGAATGAGGCCAAGCCCATAGCACATGAGATTGGAGAAAAGGAGGTAAACATGAAACATCACTATGCTCCATCGAAGGCAAAGGAAGAGAATTCAAAGCAGAGTACCCCTGCGAGAATAGTAACAGAGCAAGACACAATTAGACATCAGAATGACAAGGGGGATGAGAATGAGACCATGGCAGCTATTGAATATCCTGGAACATCGCGGGAAGGAACTAAGTCGGTGCTTAGAGTCAAGCAATCAGTCTTGGCAACAGTGACGCCTTCACAGTTGAAAGAAGAACAAAGTAAGGATGAAAGTCTGTGCAGAGTACGTGAGCGTGCACTGAAGGGAGATCGAGGAGTCACTAGAAGCAATGGAGCCACGACTTGCTACTACATGAAAAGAGGAGTGCTTTATAGAAAGTATATGCACGGTCAGAGAACATGGAACCAGATCTTGGTGCCAAGCAAGTATAGACATGCCATCATGGAATTAGCACATGACGTTCCATGTCCGGACATCTTGGAATGAATAAGACCAAGGACAGGATTACCAGTTCATTTCACTGGCCTGGGATTGATGCAGATATTAGGAGATTTTGTATCTCATGCGACACGTGTCAAAGATTTGTGAGCCCTGGAAGACTAGGAAAAGTGCCGCTACAGGCAGTGCCAGTGGTAAGCGTGCCGTTCCAACAGGTAGCGATAGATATCGTTGGGCCAGTCAGCCCACCACCTCTAGGGGCAACAGATACGTGTTGACCATGATAGATTATGCGACTAAGTATGCAGAAGCAGCTGCTATTCCGAAGGTAGACACTGTAACAGTCGCAGAAGCATATACGAGATGTGGACCAGACTTGGCATTCACAGAAAATCATCAGTGACAGAGGAACACAGTTCACCTCAGAGTTGATGAAAGAAGTGTATCGTTTATTGAGCATAAAAGGAGTGACTACAACACCATACCATGCTCAAGGAAATGGCCCTGGTGGAGAAGTTCAACGGGACGATCAAAAAAATGATTCAAAAATTGTGCGTGGATCAGCCTACAGAATGGGATAGGTTTATTCCAGCCATGTTATTCGCATATCGGGAGGTGCCACAAGATTCAACGCAGTTCTCGCCCTTTGAACTACTTTATGGAAGGACAGTTAAGGGACCCCTAGAGATACTGAAAAGGTTTGGGTGGAAGAGGAAGAAAACCCAGAAGGTAGAAGCGCCGCAGAGTATGTAACAGATCTGCGCAACAAGATGGAAAGAACTTGTCAGATCGCAGCAGAATGCCAGAAGGAAGCCAAGAAACGGTATATGAAAGCATTCAACAAGAAGGCGCACGAGCGCACGCTCGAAGAAGGTGATATAGTATTAGTGTTACTACCTGATAAGCACAAGAGACTCCAGCTCTCTTGGAAGGGACCATTTGTTGTCAACAAGAAAGTCAACAGGGTTGACTACCAAATCCAGATTAGAGGGAAAGAAAGTTATACCATATAAACTTGATCAAAAGTACCATGAAAGGGAGGAACCGGAAGCACAAGTCTCAGTCATTGTACACGAGGAGGAGTCGGATGACTACTACAAGAGAATGTTCCATTACTACCACTGAAGCAAACGGAAGACCACACACGGGTCAATCTAGGTCAAGATCTGGAACCACGTCATAAAGAAAGCATAGAACAGGTGGTCATCAAACTAAGAAAGTTTTCTCCGACTTGCCCGGTACCACCAAGCTCGAAGAATGTGAGCTAACCCTGACCACTCAAGAGCCTATCAGGGTGACTCAATATCCGTTGCCACATTCCAGATGAAGACAGTCAGAGAAGAAGTGGCCAGATGGAAAAGATGGGCGTTATAGAAAAATCATCCTCGCCATATAACGCACCAATAGTCCTGGTGAAAAGAAAGATGGCTCTGTGCGTTTCTGCACCGACTATCGTAAGCTAAATCAAGTAACGCAGTTTGATGCAGAACCGATGCCAGACATCGACGGGATCTTTGCTAAGCTAAGTAAAGCAAAATATTTTTCTAAACTTGATATGTGCAAGGGATTTTGGCAAATCCCAATGAAGAAAGAGGATCAAATGAAAACAGCGTTCAGCACTCCGGAAGGGCAATACAGCTGGAAACGAATGCCCTTTGGCATGAGAACGCCAGTGCAGTATTTTCTCGTATGATGAGGAAACTTTTAGCACCGCTCAAACGAGAAGATATACCAACTTTATTGACGATGTTCTCATCGCAAGTGACAGTTGGGAACAACACATTGAGGCTTTAGATCAGATTCTCAGCAAGCTAGAGGAGGAGGGCTTGACCGCTAAGCCCTCAAAGTGCTTCTTTGGATTTAAGGAGTTGTCGTTCTTGGCCATGAACTGGCAAATGGAACGTTGAAACCCGAATCAGACAAGGTCGAGAAGTTGCTCGATGCAGAGAGACCAAAAACAAAGAAGCAAGTTAGAGCTTTCTTGGGATTGGCGGGATACTATCGTCGCTTCATCCCACATTTCGCTGAAATAGCCATGCCGCTCACTGATTCACCAAGAAGGGGAAACCCGACAACATAATTTGGAATGACGAATGTGAGAAAGCATTTGAAACGTTGAGGCAGAGGCTTGCGGAGAAGCCGGTCGTCATACTGCCAGACTGCGAAAAGAATACGTCCTCAGGACTGATGCATCTAACAAAGGATTGGGGGCAGTATTACTGCAGGAAAGGATGATGTCCTAAGGCCATCGCATACAGCAGCAAGGAGCTCAAAAAAGCTGAGCTCAACTACTCGACGATTGAGAAGGAATGCCTGGGAGTAATTTGGGCAATGAAAAAATTTGAGCCATATTTGTTTGGAGTTCACTTTGTCCTGGAAACGGATCACCGCCATTAGAATACCTGAGGAGATCCAAGACAGACAACGGGAGGCTCATGCGTGGGCACTGCAACTTCAGCAACACTCGTTCTAGCTGGACTAGAGAGATAGATCGTGTTTGGCAAACACGAGTGCAGCTGAAGCTGGCTTTTGACGTCATGGTTATCATCGTATACGATGATGCTATTTGTTCTGGTGCTTGTAAGAACACAATCTGTCATATTTATCGACAAGGCAGAACTATCAGGGTTGTTATATTATTTGCGGAGTTTGAATTTACGGTGTTATTATTAAAATTGATTGCTTATCTTCATTCATTAATTGATGAAGCTAGTGTTTGGTCTTTGAGCCTATTATGTTTTTTTTTTTGGGGGGGGGGGGGGGGGGGATTAAAAGGTTTGGAACCCGTTTAATCTTAAGACGAGGGATATTTGTAACATGGTAAGGCTCACGACTAACACTTTAGATTGTCGTCAAACTTGTTCCAAGGCTCAACATATTTCATCACAAATTCTTTACGTCACGGTACGAGGCGCAGGCCGTGACGTCATTTTCTTCAGAAGACTACCTGCTCTTATCGTTTATTTTATTTTGTTTTGTGCCAGAAGCAGATTTAATATTTCACATATCATTCTTCATTTAAGTTGTGTGTTCTTATTCCATGAACCAGCATCCTTCGGAAAATGTCAATACTGTGTTTGTCCAAAATCGCCAGGAACTTTATTTTCTCATCGCATCCCCAAGATACGACTATTCATGCGCGATGACGAAACTAAAAGTGAGTTACTGAAATGAACGAGTCAAGAAAGGACGCATCGCCAACAGCAGAGAGCCGTTTGAGAAGAGACATCCCTCCTTCCCCATACAGCAACCCCGGAACGAATAGAAATCATTCTACACACTCTCTTGAGGTCTGATGTGCGATTAAAAACACCAAGACTTTGAAAGATCCTCCCAACAGTCCATATAATAAGGCTTCGTCAGCCGGACTTGCAGCGTTCTAGCAATCCATTGCCGTCAACGGCTTCTTCCCTCTGTGACTCGCCTTCATTTTTAGATGCACCCGCGGACCATCGCCCAACCTTAGTGTACACCAAGAGAGCTCCGGTCAGCCTGGACAGAGCCCAGCACTGCATCGTTGCGGCACCGGCCTTCGGAACAACGACCGAGCAGTTTTGACCGGGAGGCCAGCCGGTGACATTCGCGTTGCGAGAGCCTTGGGTCCGTGCTCGTCGCATCTTCTACTCTATTACGCATTGTGGGCCGATTGATCAGATCTACGCTACGCTACGGTACTTCATGATGGGGATCTGGACCTGAAGAACTGGAGGAGCAGTAACTTCACAAGGCGTGACAAGGACTGTCCATTATTCCCAGACGTTAACATCTTAGTGCCGTGCCAGATAGGACAAACGTTTATTCAAATTTTATTTATTTCACACATTTATTTTTTTTAACGCAGAAACGATCATCCAACACGTCCACACACACACATATTCGTTAATAAATTGTGAATTGTTTATTTTGCTTCTGTCGTGAAGAGTGGGTGCGATCGGTTCGACGTGAAGTTGTCGGGCGATAGGTGAACCGAACAACCGTCACACCATTCAGCGTGACAATCTCCAAAGGCAGCAAAGAAGAAATCAACAGGGCTACAGGAAGCAGGGAAACGAGTAACCCCGCTGCTATGGAAAGCCAGGCAGCGGGGAAGGAAGAAGAAGCAGTCACCAACAATAGAAGTAAGCTCTCAGCAAAAGGCTACGTGTCAAAGGAAGTAAGGAAGACCAACCTCGTCGGAAGATGTTCGACGACTGAAATCAACATTAACGGCAGGACGACACAGGTTTCTCGTGGACACAGGCAGCGAAGTAAGGACAGTCACAGAAGCTTGGGCTGCAAGAAACCTCAGAATCTTCGATAAGAAGATGGCCTCGTCAAAATACGAGCAGTGAATGGGGCAGAGGTGCCCTACTCCGTCATCTACTTGGTCGACATACGAGTCTTCGATACCCTCTGCTCAAACACCCCGGTCTTCGTAGTCAAAACACCCACGGAAACATTTATGGGGGAGAAGAAGAAACGAGTCCCAGTACTGCTGGGGATGAACGTTTTGGAACCCTGCTGAACAACGTTTCAAACCTCCTCCAATGCTTCAACTCTTGGTTCAAGAAATTATGAAGAAGAAGACGCCTACCAAGGGCATCGCTCGTACGATCTCCCGACAATACATCCCTGCTTTCTCCATTGCGATAATCAAAGTTTCAAGCCGAAGACTGACCACATATCCCTGATGGCTTTGCCATCGACGCAACCACTTCTCAAGACTGTGCCCGCCGCAAACCCAGAAGACGACTCGGAAGACGAGGACGAAGACCCGATACCTCTCCTACACGGGAAGAAGAAGACTCCAGCAGCGACTCCGAGGAAGACTTAATAATGATGAACATTCCCCAGGCTCCTGAAAAGCAGAAACCAGTTCCGCTGCCTACACCAGTTCTACTGCCTAGAAGATCCGTAAAACTTTCCAGCAAACCAAGAAAAGTCTATTCTGGAAATCCAATAATTTTTGTTTGGAAGAAAGAAAAAAAACAACAACTCTAACAGTGATTAGGATTAGAAAATAGGCATTCTCTATCAGGAAAGGTCAGCAAGAACTTTAATATTTTTTTCTCTTTCGAGAAGTCTATCTTTGATAAAAGTTCAAGTTTTATATTCTTTTGATAAGTTCCATTCTTCAGCAAATACATAAAAAAAAATTTAAGTTTGATTTTTTAAAATATTCTTTTGACAAGGTTCTTTTTTTTTTATAGCAAATCTTCCATGTAAATATATAATTTTTTTTTTCTTCGTGAGTAGTTTGGCTACAGAATGGCTGAGAACGAAAGAAATTCCTTCTACCTGTTCACCTTTTGATTCTCAGTGCCTTATTTATAAATTAACGCACTAGAATCAAATCTTCCCCTGAAATAATCGTAAGTCGTAAAGTGCCTTTGTTGAATTATCCCGTTCTTCCCCTGATTCAAACTCGCCATATTTACAAAATAGCGCAGTTTGAATCTTTCATTTCGGTTTGCCTTGATTAAACAACAACGCAAGCTGAATGAAAAAGCGGTATGTCACGTGAATAATTGGTATTTCACCCTTCTATATTTGATTATCATATCACCTATTAAAAATAGCGATATGAATCAAATTGCCCTGATCTCTTTAAAAAGAGTAAGAAGTATGAACTATACTCTATTCTTTTCATTCAAGGAGGACCCTGAATAATTGAGAGGGGGGGAGGGCAAGAGTATTAATATGATTAAATTTCGCTTTATTTTTATTTTTTAGTAAGGGGCAGTAACCCTAAAACAGGAAATTGTTAGAGAGCGGAGTGATATACCCATCCCAGCACCTACCCAACTTTTGATTCAATGAGGGCATTGAAAACAAGAGATGGGGGCATTAGTACAGGCAGAGACATGCATGCATATACGCATCAGTGTTTTGTCTTGTAATCTTGTAAATTAATGGTCTATGAAATGTGTGAGTGATTGAGTGATTGAATGGATTGTTAATATTGATCTGTATTATTGTAGTTCATCGTCTTCATCGTCATCATTCATATCATTCACTCCACATATCAACTCTAGAAACGTTATTTTATTTTTCTTTTCTTTATGTTAATAAACCATTGTTTTTGTTGAAATTTTCTCATTGACTCCGCGTGTCCGTTAGTTTGAAACGGTACATCACGGGGAGCACACCAACATACGTATGGTACCTCACTCACCCCCCCCCTCTATAAATCAGAATACATGCGCAAAGTATTTCATAAACTACCGATGCCTGCATACAGACGGGATAAAAACTTATGTGACAGGTTGGTTCACCAGAAAACTAAAAGAGTAGTGAAGGGAAAAAGCAGAAATCTGTGATTGTGACAGCTGTTCTCACTAGTGACTTCAACAGTGTTGAACACAAAGCAGAAATCTTCACACAATGTTGTGAGTAATGTGACATGTGCAATAGAAATTGGATATATGCTCTGTTATGTAAACGGTGTGATAAGACAGTTTATGTTGGTGAAACTGGACGTTTGTTGAAAGAAAGAATAGCGGAACACAGACGTGACATCAAGTTCCAAAGAGAAAACCCAAATAATGCGACATTTCCTTCAGCATTCAGTAGAAGACCTTGCTGTTGCAGTGATGCAAAAGCTTACGGTGAAAGCAAAAGCTTCAGACTTATTACTGAAGAGAAATGGATAAGGACATTAGATACAAGGTTACCAAATGGATGTAATGTTAAGACAAATTTGTAACAACCCTATCCAAATTTACCTACGAACAACACTGATGATTTGCAGAAAATTTCTCTCTTTTTCAGATGACAGTTATGGTGTGCCATACACAGTCACAGACAGGACTAGATTCACATTATTCTATGGCTTCATTTTCATTGTGATTTGTGGAGCGTATCGTTATGGTTTTGAGTACAGTTTCAGTTTCATCAGGGAGGCGTCACTGCGTTGCGGACTAGTCCATATACGCTACACCACATCCGCTAAGTTTTGAGACCACACTATGCATGATTTGAAGCTGATGGATAAATGAATTAACAACAAAGATGAGACAATCAATGAGGAAGAGGGTCTCGTGGCTACGGTTCAGCGGATGTCTGACCTACGCATTAGCCCAACGCGCTGGTCAGACCTTGAGTGCCTACCTACCTTTTGTTTTAAAAAAGTTACATTGGTTACAGTATAACTACACACACGCGCGCGCGCACACACACATACACACACGCAACTTTTTTTTTCCCCCCACCCCCGTCCCCCCATTTCTTGTTGATGACATCACACATCATGATGTCAGAACTTGTGTAACATATTTATGACGTCAGTTCTTTGCTCTGTCCAGTTGCCAAAGATGGACATTAGGTAATTGTACTGTTTTTTTTTTGTTTTTTTTTTCTCTTGAAAAAGGCCACGTGGCTGAACATTTGAAGAGTGGAATTGTGATCTTGTGTACTGTTTTCTTCCCTTTGGAGGACTATTGCTTTCATTACTAAATCGTTTTGAGCTGACTTATGAGTCTGACAGACGAAGATTCAGAACAGCAAAACGAGAGCCCAAGGAGTCTTTCAATGACTGTCTCATGAGACTTGACGGTATCTGGAAAGATGGGTCGAACTCTCAGGGATGGATAAGATCTATGAAGATGTCTCAGGCCTGTTCCTACAACAGCAATTCTTGGAAGAGATGCAACCAGAGATTGCAACTTTCATCCGAGAAAGAACACCCGAAAACATATATGAAAATGGCGCGGTGAGCCGAAAAATGCAAAAAGGCTCATTTATTCACGCATTCAAGGATAAGTCCAAACGTGAACCAAAGAAACCAGATCTAGTTGCAAAGTGAGACGACTGCAGGCGGAAATCTTACCATCACTACCATCAACATCACCATTGCCATCGCCACGAAGACTGTTGCCACGGCATCCATGCTGTTTAAGAATCCTCTAACCCACTCTCTTCTCTCCCATACAACAACTGCCCACTAGCATTGACATCACACTCGCCTTCGCCTCTGTGACTGTTGCCACGGCAACCCTGCTGTTTAAGAATCCTCTAATCCACTCTCCCTTCTCCATACCCATACTTATTGACACCCAAAATTGATAGTAATCTTGTCCTTTTTTTTCTTTTTTTTTTTCTCCTCCAATATTTGACCATTATTAGTATTCCTATCAGTAATATTATTATCATCATTACGACTTTGACTCACTCACTATTTCCCTTCCAACAGCCTCGTTCTCATTCAACGCCTTCTTCCTTGCGCTGAACCCTAAGCGATCTGAAGCGATCAAAGCTAAGTGAATTTTCGTTGTTTTATTCGTTTATGTATCACCCGAGGAAGACCTAAGAGGTCGAAACGCGTTGTGTTTTGTCTTGTGACTCGTTTGTCCACGTTTCTCTGGGCGGTTCGCTAACATTTATTTAAAATTTTCGATGGTTAAAAACATATTGTTTGCGTTCACTTGGAGATCTAAATTGTCGTTGGTCACGTCACAGGGAAATTGACTGTCGGACATAGTGGTTGACTGTAGTGAGTTTCTGAGGTAAGTATCGATCTGGTAGAATAGTTATCAATCCTATCGATGTGCAGGATAATCGAGGATACTGGGCGATGGCTGCTATCATTCGTATTGTGTTGTTTACAGGATTCCTGGGCGCAGAGGCGTGGAGCTGCCTGCCTGAACCTGCCGTACCATTCTTAACTAACATCGTTATATTTTCTTTCAGGTTACGAATCGGTGTGAATGAAGCCACATTAGGGAGATAGTGGTGATGTAAGTGCGTGTGTGCATGAGCAATTGTATTTTATGTGATCGGCCAGGCTTGGTCATTAAAAAAGATTTTATTGATTTTTTGTTACAGACTCCACCTATGTTGGGATTTCACCTAATTTGATCCATCCACTTAATTGATTGTAACCCACACAAATTATGAGCCTGCAATACTGCCTTGACCGTATCCTGTGATACCGATTCCAAATCAGCATTTTTAGTAGAGAGGGCTAAGGCTTTTGATGCTGATTTGGAATCGGTATCACAGGATACGGTCAAGGCAGTATTGCAGGCTCATAGAGGGTGGTTAGGAATGCTCAAGTTTGTCGTCAGTCAGTCGGTCAAGATTATCCTGTTCCGAGTATCATGAAGGATGATGATGAGTGTGTGCATGCGGTGGAACAGATAGCAAAGGATCCTTCACTCATACCTGATGATGTTTTAGAGCCCAAGATGATAGAGCTGTATTCTATTTCACAGAGTGAGTGGAGAAGGTTACAACTAGCAGACAAAAATTTGGGATAGTGATTCAGAGTTTGGAATAGAAGCAAGGGTTGGTGGCTTCACAGTTAGAGAATCAGGATCTGAAGGTGTTTGCAAGGGAACAAAACGTCTGGAGATGAAAGAGGGAGTTTTGTATCGAAAAGTGGAAGAAGATTCTGTTCGTTGGCAATTGGTCGTTCCACTTTCACACAGGAAGCATGCTCTGGCAGGGGTTCATGATGACTTGTTTCACACCATTTTGATGATGCTGTAATTCACCTTCGAATGCGTTTTTTTTTTCTGGCCTTACATGGCTAGGGACTTGGAGAAAAGGATCAAAAGTGTAGTAGGTGCATTCGAAAGGGGGCAAAATGTCAGAAGGCTCCTATGAAATCGATTGTCACTACTTTTCCTTTGGAACTGTTGTCAATTGACTACTTGACAATCGGGTGAAAGGTCAAAAGCAGAACATTCTAGTGGTGATGGATCATTTCACAAAATTTGCTTCTGCATTTCTGACAAAAGATCAAACTGCAAAGACGGTGGCAAAAACGCTATGGTGCAACTTCTTCATGATATATGGTTTTCCTAAACGTATACTTTCAGATCAGGGTCGAGATTTTGAGTCAAAGTTGCTGAGAGAAGTTTGCAATCTCGATGAAATTCAAAAATGTAGGACAACTCCATACCATCCATCGGGAAATCCAGTGGAAAGGTTTAATCGCAGTCTGATAGGCATGATCAGGAGTTTGGGAGATGAAAAAAAGGCTGATTGGCAAAAAACCCTTCCAGACATTGTACATGCGTACAATTGCTGCATACACCAGAGTACTGGTTTTAGCCCGTACTACTTGTTTTTGGTAGGCACCCAAGATTGCCCATTGATGTAGCTTTTGGCATAGACCTAGAGCAGAAAGAGAAGATATCGCCTATTCAGTATGTCAGGAATCTGAAAGAGAGGCTTTCAGAGGCCTACAAAAAATCATCAGAGAACATGAGAAAGAGCAGTGACAAAAACAAAGTGCGGTACGATTCGTCAGCTCATGCAGCTGACTTAGACATCGGAGATAGGGTGTTGGTCAGGAAACTGGGGCCAAGGCTAGACTCTAAAGTCTCCGATCGTTAGGAGAAAGAGGTTCACGTTGTTCTCTCAAAGGCGGGAGATTTGCCTGTTTATACAGTTAAAGAGGAGGCAGGACTAGGGAAAACAAGAACACTGCATCGGAACTACTTGTTGCCAGTGGGGGTGTTAGACAGTGAGGTGAGTCGTGCAGAGAGGGAAAAGAGACGAAGGTCAAGAACAGTTCAGTTCAAAGAGTCCAATCCTCCTGGTGGAAAATCTGATTTTTGGGAAGATGAAGTAGAGGACTCATTTGATGTGGAGATTGGACAGAGTGTATCGAGGCCAGAAGCTCATGAATTCATCCCTATCACAGGGGATAATGTAGAGAATGTGGAAATTGAACAGCCTGGTGGTGATAGTGAGGTAGCACCAGCTGTGGCAGCTTCTGAGGAGCAGAAAGTGGTCAATATGGTTGCTGACTCTGTTGTGCATGTGCTTGATGAAGATGAGTCTGGAGTTCTGACAAGTCAGGAGGAAAATGAGGAGTCTGTTCAGGAAACTGTTAACATATTAGGTCAGTTGTCTGGTCTGGAAGAGGCTGATGAGCTGTGTCAGTCAGATCACGAGTCCAGTAGTTCAGAATCAGAATATGAGACTAGTGTTGAGGAAGGTCAGAGGCTGGATCTTCGACGGTCGACAAGAACTCGAAAGCCAGTTCAGAAACTGAATCTGATTCATAAAGTATGTTGGACCATGGTTGCAACACAGATTGCACGTTTGGTGTGCAGCCTGGTTGTCTGGTGTTGGTCAGGCGTCAAAGTTGCAGGGTGTAACGCGACAGCCCTCTCGACCAAACACCTGAGACCAATTCTGGATTTTCCCATAGACTCCACAGTCACCACAAATTACGTCACAGCTCTTCACGTAGGCCGTGACGCAAAATATTGTCCAGGCTGCTCAACTTGCACTTTAAATCATTTTTCCTCCTATTGATGCAGTCTCAAAACACCACGTCTGCTTGTATATATATATATATTTTTTTTTTTTTTTATCGCGCTGCGAATCTACAGAAGTATCATCAGCTATTCTACAATGCATCAAATCTTCATATGTCATTGCTAAGCATCGTTGTCAAGACATCTCTCTAGGGAAATGACGAAGAAGTAAAAGGACGGTTATTGGAGACGTGGCAGAAAGCAGCAGCTATTCGACTGGGAAGAAATCGGAACTCAAAGAAGACATTGCATCTTGCCTATACCGCAAGTCAGCGGAGGATCACAGTCGTTGAGAACATCAATTCGATCGATCTCAACATCTACCGTGGCCCGGGTTCGTGCTGCAAACCACATAATCGAGCGCGCAGAGGATTGACCCTGACCAGACATCTGAGGGACTCTGGCACGCTGGTGTCGCTGGCGGTCGGGGAACTCTGAGCGTGCGCTCTTTACTCCATCTTTTTACCAGTGAGTCTAGTCACACTCCTTGTATTATTATATTTGTTATGTAGATTAAGGTAGTCAAGAGGGGAATATGTTCAATTGGTTTATTGAATGGATGTGTAGTTTTTAGTGCGAAGATTGTCGCACGTACATCAAAGTCCATATGTTAAAATATTTTCATATCCCAAGTTTATTGTTCGGTATCACAGTTATGGCCGTCGTAGTTAGGCTTGATTCATAGATATTACATCTTTATTGCAGATGGAGGAGAGTGTGCCCTGGGTGGAGTGGAGGTCATTCTCATTTCATGTATCGTTCCATCTGCATCTTTCTTTTTTTAATTTATTATGTCATCGTACCGCAGTAGACACATGCAGACATGGTACTACGCACTAGGTTGTGTGCATTGGTGTTGTCATGTCTGTCTTTTCATGTTTACAAATAAAATACATAAACAAGTCTGCTGCGGGTAGATTATTCGTGGGATAGGACACTGCTGCCACTTGCTCCTGTGCAGGTGGGTTTCGATAACCTCTATCTGAAGTCTTATCAACTGGACTGCCTTGGACGTTGACGCCTCCTGAAGTCTTATCAACTGGACTGCCTTGGACGTTCTTGAAGTCTTATCAACTGGACTGTCTTGGACGCTGACGCCTCTTGAAGTCTTATCAATGGACTGCCTTGGACGTGACACCTCCTGAAGATCGAGACGGGTCAAACCATCGCAGTCAACATCGTCAAGGAGAAGACAACGGACATCGCAGCATTACGCGAGATTGACAGATAAGAACGCTGCAAGACATTATACTATATAAAAAGAAAAAGAAACATATTTATGATCACGCACACAGACACACACTCCGTCATTGTGTAATTAAATATTGTTGAAATTATATTTTCTTGAATCCGACGTGAAGTGTGGGTGATGAGTTGTCGGCGAGTTCTTGAGCTGAGGCGAGTTGAATATCAGCACCCCATTGGTGTGACACAGGGTTTGACAGACAGGTCTACCAGTACCAGATTTTGCACATTTCTTTTATAAGGGAGATGATAATGGGTTCTTTAAGGAGGGGTGTTGTCCCATTGTTCTGTGAAATTTTAAATTTTCATTTGAGTTGAGAACTTTGTTTGAAATGTTCGAACATTTTATGCAAATGTAGTAGAACATTTTTCAAGGAGGGGTGAATGTAAACCACACAAATTATTTGTTACAAAGAAAAGAAAATTAACACCAAATAATTTTGTGTAGTTTATAACAACATTTTTATTTTGTGGTCTAAGGGAGAAAATTTAAATTATTTCCTTTTAAGCTGAAAAGAGCAAAACCAGTTTTTGGTCTCCAGATCCAAAAAAAAAATAAATAAAAATAAAAATAAAATTTTTTTGGAGGCACAGTTTCGGATTTCTTTTTTTAATTTTGAAAGGAAATTTTTGCAAGTAAAATTTTATTCAGGATAAAGTGTAAACAATATAATAAGCAAATAATAATAATATTGTTCTGAAGAAAATATAGATTGAAGATCTGATTGAAGTGGAAGTTACATGATAACTGTGTTGTGCGAAAATAAAGTTGTTGTTTTTTTTGCGCCTTTTTCGGTTGAACATGGCTGCATAGCTGTTTGGAAGAAGGTGTTGGGTTTTAAATCACTGCTTTATCAGTAATCCCCCTCAAGGGTTACTTTTTTTGCCTCCCTGCTGTTCTGGAGTTTGGTGCAGGCCAATAGTTTTTCGATCTAGTGGGTTTCATAAACAAGTGTTTTATAAATAGTATTTCTGAACGATTGTTTGGAAAAAAACAGCAGTGAAAAGTTTTGTTGTTTGTTTGTTTTGTTTTTTAGAGAGTAGCAGTGAAAGTTTTTCAGTGAAGCTTTCCAAAAGATTCGGGGTTCCCAGTTGTGCGGGAATGAGGGTAGGTGTTTCACACACCTGGATAAAAAAAAGAGTTGTTGGGTGAAAGAGTGTTTAATGTTCTGACTATTGAAAAGAAAAAAAGAAGATTTGAAATAAACAGAGAACTTGAAATTTGGGTTTTATTTTTGGTTGTCCTTTCCGTTAGATCTCTCGTGATCTTCTGACTTTACTGCCCTGTTGTTTTAGTCCCTACACGTACACACATATACACTCCAAACAAGCTTAACCATAAGTAATAATTTTCAAACCTTTACATTCTTACACTGCATACAAAAAAGAAACATAAAAGTAACCTGTTAGGGAAGGTTTACATAATCCTTCAACCTATGTTAATCCTTCAATCCAACTCAGCCCATCGTTCGTCAAGCTATACATCAAGAATTCTTCAAACTCATCGAGTAAATATCGTCTCCATTATCCCTGTCATGTGATTCTTTTATTGACGTCAAAAACAAAAAAAATCATTGAACAAGTAACAAGATCGTACGGTAGAGCCGTAAGCCGTGGCCAATATTTGTGTTTTGTGCCGATATATTTTGTTTACTAATTATATCGGTGCTTCAGAAGAAACGGAGAGGACGGACAATATTGTGTTTTTTGCCGATATATTTGTATAGTAATTATATTGGTGCTTCAGAAGAAGACAAAGAGGACAAGTAATATTTGTGTTTGGTGCCGATATATTTTATTTATTAATTATATCGGTGCCCAGAAGAAAACGAAGAGGGCAGGTTTATATTCATCTGAAGGCGTTCAGCAAACAATCGACTCGACAAGAAGATCATCAAGGTGTATTGACTATCTTATTAACTGTGCAACAAATAACGGTGTGTGTGATCGTGAAGCAGCAAGTTTGCAAAGTGACGTGGACAGTGCTCGAAGAATTCCAGTGTGGGCAACGGAAAATTCCAGGCACGGTGACCACGACGACTTCTCTAACCAGATAAGCAGGGGAAGAATGTGACACGAAAACGATGCAGCATACACGCACATAGATACATAAAAAATTTGTAAGTGGCGTGAGAGAAACGTACGAGTGCAAGGTTGTGAATTCATTAATTTCAAATCATTGTCTGCGTAATTTGTAAATCCATCGTCACTCATTCACATCAAATCATCCTTCGCTCATACACACGACATTCATATTCATATCGTTCATCATTAGTTTAATAAATTTTGTTATGAATCGTATCCATCCTTGTGAGTGTCTCCAAGTTGAGAGGAGAGAGACTTGTGGGAGAGAACATAATATACACCACATCCCCACAAGGACCGCGACAAATGGGGGCTCGTCCGGGATTCTAGCCACATCCGACCACACTAGCGCCACTCACGGGCATTCGTCCTCACCCATCATCTCTATCATCACCTATCTTTCTACCCTTCCCCTCCTGGATTGAACCACACACTCCGTTGGGAGTAAATCACTAACCGACAGTCAGACTAGGGCCACCGAACGAGATTCGAACCCTAGGGTGATAGCAGCAGGCGGTTGGAGGGTGCTGGTATCTTTGGATAGTGGGTTAGAGCACCATCCGTTCATATCCATTGTTTATCCTGCACACCAACCTATGTTGTCGTAGAATATACAATAACCCGTCTGCAGGTAAGTTTAGTAATTTAGTGCTGTGTAACACTGGTAATTTAGTTACCTTGGACCAAAGGTGTGTCTGGGTGACTGTGTAAAGTAACCGTAAGGTAGAGAATATATTGTGTATTATATTGCTCTTGTACTGGATATTACAGGCGTCGAATCGTGTAGTATTTTTCAGCCTGTTCCAGCCGAGATACAACTAGATTCATCCGAGCTGTGTAGTTCAGTCATTAAGATTAAAGCACAATCTTGTTTGACTGGTGGGGTATAGGAATTGATAGTACAGGGCCGAAACTGTGTCCTACTATTGTAGTCCCTGTGAGTATTATCATTTTGTCTATGGTGGATAGACAGGTTTTTGTTTCCCATTACCTCATTTACGCTTCTTTAAGCAGGTAGGGCTTAGAAGAAGTGTGGTGTATTTGCCCCAAGTCTGTAATTGGGTGTGCACTTGACGACTGGGTTAGTCGTGGTTTCTAATTGTTGTCACGTGTCGTCTGGACACAGGCTAGTGTCAGCCAACCGTATAGCGCTGCAGAGCGCAACGATCACAGGAAAGCCAGGCCCCAAGGCTGGAGAAGAAGTGAACACCAAATAAGGCCTGAATAACAGTTCTGTGGGAGGAGCTTTGATCTCATTTGCATATGATTCTATTTTACTTCTTGATCTATCCAGGGACCGTACAGCAGTTTGCTGTACGGTCCCTGATCTATCTGAAGCCGTACAAATATAACTTGTGTTTCTGTTGCTTAGTGATTTGCATTCTGTTGCCAGCGACAGCCCTAGTTGACGTCATAATTATCAAGCAGGGAATCTAAAAGTCGTCATACGTTTGTGACGCCTTAGACAACTTAGTACCGTGAAAGATTATACGTCAAAGTTTTACTTTCTAATTTGTCGTCACTTGCTGTCTTGCGTACCGATTCCAAGATGAGTGGACCCGCCACAAATACTCGTTCGACCGCGGCCGATTCGATCAGGTCAACCGAAAGCGATTTATGACCCGTACACCAGCGACTCCGAGCGCGTCGTCGCAAGTATAGCATCCGAAACGTTTACCTTTTATTGAAGAAGGAAAGTTGTGGGCTTATCCGGCGCCGACTAGCGCAGTATGTTTAAAGAACAGAGGGAAGCCGCCAAAAAGAAAAGAGAAATGATTGATAGACAAGAAAGAGAGGGAAAGAGATTGGAAACTCTAGAAAGAAGAGAGGAAAGAAGAACTAGAAAGAACAGGAAAGGAGAGAAGAAAGAGAAGAGGATTATAATGAGAGAAGCTGTAAGTCCGCTTGAATGAAAATAAGGTAGCCGCACACACACAGCAGTCGAAACAAGGATTGCGACCCTGAAGGAGTAGAGGGGCCTAAAGATCAAGATGCCCTTTTCGACGACCAGGATGACACGAAAGCTACCTGAAGTCAATTGCGAGAGAGTGGCTCTTCTGCTTTTTTGTCGAGAGAGTAGCCCTATCCAAAAATGGGAAGGAAGAACACATGGGCAACGCGTCTAGGACAAAACTGCTAAAAGGTAAAGCACGCGAATGACACCCATCTCAATGATGAGGACGTTCAGGATTTACCCCAGACTAAAAGTGGCCCTACTGAACAGCTAGTCCAGTTGAACTACAGAATCATACAGAAGAAAATTCTGAACCTGGAAGAAGAAGGATCCGAGTCCTACTTGGTCCCGTCTTAACCGATATTCGACCGTTGGGTGACCTTGTCGCGGAAAAAAACGCAACACTAGAAAACCTAGAAGACATGTGCTTGCCAGGAACAATTTTTACACGAATCGACTACGCGTTGGCCACATGTATCAGAGAACTGAGGGCTGAAAACGTAAGGAAATTGGCAAAACTCGGCAGAAAGTTATGAACAAGCTCACCTCGGACCGCGTCCGCGCGTACACTTTCAGGAACCCCAGCAAGAGTCGCGTTTTCCGCAATAACCAGGAGTACCGTACTCCACGTAATCAAAGTCAAGGACATGTTTCCGCGAACAAAACACCATTTTCCAAGGAAAAACCGCGGGCCATGTATGCAATGATACACCGTGGACATGAACATGTGCGACAGATCCTAGCACGAAATTCCGTCGTGAAAGAAGACCATGTCTCTGGTGCCGACAGGGGATTGCTATAGATGCGGAAGTATATCAGCTTCTGAAAGAAGAACTTCCCAGAGCTGAAGTATGGCGTGAACGCCATAAAAGAAACAGATTTACGGGCCACGATATCAAAGGAACAAGATTGGCAAACTGAATATACATTGCCAAACCAGATAGAATTTAATTTCGATAACAGGTGCAAATCGCCTAATTAGGAGTGTGACGACATCAACGTAAAAGTTATTACGTCAACTTGAAATGACAATAGAAAAACATGAGAAACTAAATAAATAAGACGAGAGATGGAGAAGCCGAGAGGAAAACTCCAACAGAGATTCATAGGGTGTACCCAGCAGTCCAACTTTATTTTTGTTATAATATAAGATCGTCCTTTTTTCTCCCCTCCCTTTCTTTCCCCTCGGTAAGATACTATGTGGGGTGGGGAGAGGGCTGACATTCAAGTCGTATGCGTCTAAGTTCATTGTATATGTGCGATACCTAACTTCTTGTGATGAAAAGTGGGGGTGGAAGTACCAAGCAGAATATTACAGGAAATTTATTTGTTATAAAATGTTGTGAATGGCCTGGTCGCCGAGAGCGTCTTAAAACTCCGCAAGAATATTATGTGCTCTGATTGTACCACCTCATTGTATCGGTGGTCTAACGTGTATCCGAGGTTGTAATAATTAACGGTCTTCAGTAACCCATCAGTACGTCGTGCCAATCGACTATAGTTCGTTGAAGTAACTAAGTGTTCTGCGCATGTCGATACCAACCAACTATCGTGAGATCGTTATGAGACGGAATTTATTCTGTCGTCTGCATAAGAAAAGTTCGACCGTAGAATATCATCACATTTCCCCCTTTTAATGAATAGGTCTACTGAGTCCAAGTTTATCCATTAAATCCACAAATCCGTCTGCGAGTGAAGCAGTAAATATATATTGCTTGTCCACTTGTTACTTCATAAAAATTAATCAAAAACGAAAAAGGAAAACACAACATCACTCAACTTTAAAACTTAGAAAACTGATGTTAATGTTGAAATCAATCAAGATGCTGAACTGGATCTCGTCATGACCACCTCTAACAAAAAACACTCAGTCCCTCGGTCTTCACAATTGTTAACAAAGTCCTAAAAACGTGTGGGAGGTTTGACGATTCTTCCACACTGCGTCTTTGCTGAGTGGAGCAATGCCAAGGAACCGTCCTTGGACCTTTTCCTGTTCCGGACGATGATTTCCTGTTTGACTGGGGTCTCCAAGCTGAAGTTCCTGTCCCTCCCTGTGAGGTTCTGGTGTAGGCCTAGCCGTAAGGCTGCTCGGGCTGGTCAAACGTCAACGTAGGATTAGCGTGACGACGTAGATCCTGTAGACGTCGTAGGGCCAGCAGTTCTAGCACTGTTTTCTGGTTCAGATGTGGGGGAGACGTTGCACCTCCAGCGATGATACCGATTGCTTATGCGCCCTAACAAGCGTAGGGAGTTTTTCTGTTCCGTCTGAACTGTCCTTCCTGATGCGTTCGCACAAGGTATGATCGTGGCGCTATTTTCTTCACCACTGTTGCTGGATTTGTCCATTGGCACTCTTGGTCTAGCTTTTGTAGCAACAATGTCACGCAGGTTGTATTTCTGGAAGATTCTTTTGCACCATGTTTTCTGTCAAAGTACTTCTTGTTTCTTTTCTTTTTGCCTCTCATCCATTTCTTTCAGGTTTTCTTGTTGACTTGCTGCGCTCCATGTTTGCTGTGGAGAACTGGAAGGTTTGTCCTTTAGTTTCTTCCCATTGCTAGTTCAGCTGGACTGATTGCATTGGAGCTGTAGGCAGCAGAACGATGATGAGAAGAAGTTCAAGGAATGAATCCTCTTGCTGCAAATGCGTTTGGCAGTTTGTACTTGCACGTTCTGCTTGTCCATTTGATTGTGGAAAGTTGGACTACTTGTCATGGAATGAAATTCCCCTTGTCAGCAAAGAGTTTGAATTCTGATGACACAAATTGTCTGCCATTGTCTGGATGAAGCTTTTTCTTGGATTTCCGTGACGAGCGAATATATTATTCATGGACTGGATCACGGAAAAAGAGTTGTGCAGTCTGTAGATGGGCAATTTTCAAGTATCTTGAGAAATAGTCCCTCCCACAAGATATTGTGCACCCATAATTCAAAAAATGTCTGCTCCAACCAATTATAAAGCTCTGTCAGTAACAGTGTTGGTTTTAGAGGTTACAGTTTTGGCTTGGTATCTTGTTCTTCACAAATTTTGCACATTCGGAACTCGCTGGTCAAATTCTTCACCAATTCCAGGCCACCAAACAGAAGAGCTTTGCTCTTTCTCTGCAATTTGTGATTCCTTGATGACCCAGCATGGATTCTTTCCATATTTTTCTTTTCTCATAGATGCTGGTATTACGATTCTTGTGCCTCTGATCAAGAGTCCCTCATGAACACTCAATCATTTCTCTTTGCATAAAGTCATTGAGTTCAGGCTTGACTTGGTTTCTGTACACTGCCATCCATGTACTGTGTAGTCAAGAGCTGCTTTAGAGAATTTCAACTTCTTGTGTCTTTTCTGCAATTTCATTCAAACGTTGTCTGCGCTGCCAACTTGTTTCACCAGGTCAATGTGTGCTTCAACGTCGTGTAACATCTGCTGCTTTTGCTTGCTCTCATTTTCGTTTGTGGACTCTTGACAGTGCGTCTGCTACGCTGATTTCTTTTCGGTGAGAATCATGCTTTCACATTGAAGCGCATCAGCCTCATTATCAGTCATTGGCATCTGAGTGGTATCTCTTGAAGTGTCCATGTGTTGATAAGTCGGTATCAGCGGTTTATGATCTGTCCTCTATGGTGAACGTTTCCAGGCCCATCAGGTATCTTTCAAATTTTTCGCAGGCCCAGACCGCGGCCCAACATTCTTTTTCGATTTGCGCGTACCTGCGCTCTTGTCCTGTCAATGTTTCGTGAGCAGTGCAACAGGCTTCATAACTCTATCATGCTCTCCTGAAGCAGAAACACCTCCAATGCCATAGCTGCTCGCGTCAGAACTCACAGTAGTTGCTTTGTCAAGGTCAAAGAAAGCGAGTGTTGGCAGTTTTTGTCAGTTCTTCTTTGACTTTGTTGAACCGCAGTTGAACTGTGGTTCACCCCATGCCCATACTTTCTTGCTTTCCACAACTCTGTCATCGGTCCGAAGAATTTGTTGATAGGTTGAATGAATCTAACCCAGGTCAGTTTTGATCATTCCAGGATTCCTTCTACTCCGGTGACAATCTGTGGATTATCCCAAGTTCTTGATGGCTGAAACCTTTGCAGGGTCCAGGTTGTACACATCTTTACTAAACAGAAGCCCAGAAACTCTATTCTTCTTGCGCAGTTCTTTTTTCTTCATTCAGTTTCAAATGAGCAGATGTATCTCTTCATGACGCTGTCCAAATGGGTTTTCATGCGATTTTGTCATCTTCGCTGAACACCAGAATGTCACAAAGTAGCAAACTACATTTTGTTACATTTTTCCCAGGACTTCCTCCATTGTTCTCTGAAAAATTTTCCGGTGCCGATGAAATTCCAAATGGTAGTCTCTTATAGTAGTACCGACAAAAATGGGTGATGAAAAGTCGTCAATTTTGCAATCTTCGTCCAAGCGGGTATTTTGCCTAAACCAGAAGTAGCATCAAGTTTGCTGAAAATTGTTGCACCTGACAGTTGTTGTGCATGCTCAAGTGTTGGTATGACGTATCGCTCTCGTATGACATTTTCATTTAAGCGTTTTGAAATATCCGGCAGATCCGAATTTTTCCATAATCGTTCATGAACTGGTACCATGCCAGCACACCAATCTGTGCATCAGTGATTTCTTCAATGACAACTCATTTTCTTTCATGCGCTCGATTTTCATCTCTGACTTTCTCTGTCAGTGGAATGGGCACTCTTCATGCCTGATTGTACGCTGTATGGCTCGCACCCCACCATGATCTTGATTTTTCACTGGTTTGCCATTGCAGTGGTTTATCATCCAAAATCTCCAAAAGACTAAGAGATTCATGTGCTTGTCATCGACGTTTTGTAGTCTGTTTTGACAAGGTTCAGATCACTTGGCTGTTTCCGACACATCAAAAGATTTACCCTGTGTCACTATCATACAACAAACAGACGTAGAGCATACTCACAAGCCTTCTTCAAGGTCCTGACATGTGTGCCAAACTGCGCATGGCATTTTCATGATTTCCGCAGGTGAGTTCAGGATAGCTTTGCGTTTCGCGTTCATTTCAGGGGCTTTGGTCTCAGTTTTGTGTACTGAGAAGTATGAAATGACGGAAACGACTCAGCTCCCCTATCTATTTTGAATTGGCACTTTTCCCCGTTATTGTAAACTGAGTGTAGCCAGGGATTATCACAATTTTCCACAGTCCAGGAAGTATGTGAACATCTGGCCATAAGTTCTTGTAGTGCATGTGTTGGTTATCTTGCAAGAGAATTTTTCCACCATAAAAGGGACTTATATTTTTATTCAACAGCCTGTGGCAAAAATGATTCCATTTTTCCCAGAGAGGGGTGAGGAGGAAGGGAAGGGGGGGGGTAGTGATAAAAAAAAAGGGTTTAATTGGTTGCAATTTTTCCTTTTGCGGGGCTTTCTCTGGGTGCCCTGTGAGGTTCCCTGCCACATCTGTCACACTTTCGATACTGGCTGTTTCTGTTCTGGCTCTGATGGTCACTACTCCTGTGCTCCTGTCTTGAGTGCTGACCTTGGTCCACTATAACTTGAGCTCCTTTCCTATAGTGCGACCTCGACCTGCAGAAAATTCGCTCATTTTTCTGCCAGTTTTGTGAACAGCATCAACAACAAACCGGAGTCGCTGCTCCAACATTTTGAGCTTTAACACGGCTTAAAACTTTCTTTGTTTTCATTCAGAAAGTTTGCCTTCCCATGTCACTTGCTGCTTTCCAGTGTAATATCAGCTGTAAACTGAAAGCCTATTTTCAGACAAATCTCCTGCTGCCAGTCCCAACAACCAAGTCCGGTCCAACGAATTGGCTGAATCTTTATCCCAGGGAAAATCGCGTTTTCACCAGCGAGTTCATTACAACAGAACGAAATGTACGGGGTTTTCAAATGTTTTTTCCATTTCAGACACTGGTAGGTTGCGGGGGAAAACGTTGAATGAAAAAAAACTTGCACGATCATTGGATCACATTATACTTCGGTGTAAAATAACCATTGAACATTTCGATCAAACCTTCAAACGTAGCATCCTCTTCATTCACTCTGAAAGTTGAGTAGATCTTCTCAGCATCGGGTCCCATACTGTAGATCAAAGCGCTAGTTTGAACATCGAAAGTGTCTTTTGTCAGTTTCGCCGCTGCTCGGTAACGTAAGAATCTTTGTCTCCACGTCGGCCACTGCTCAGGTTTTGAGAAGTCAAAACTTTCTGGAGGTTTGAAAGCCATTTAGCTATCCCACTTCTGCCACCATCTAACGTGTTCCGAGGTTGTATTAATTAACGGTCTTCAGTAACCCATCAGTACGTCGTGCCAGATCGACTATAGTTCGTTGAGATGTAACTAAGTGTTCTGCGCATGTCGATACCAACCAACTATCGTGAGATCGTATGAGACGGAAGTTTATTCTGTCGTCTGCTAAGAAAGTTCGACCGTAGAATATCATCACAGGTGGCTGAGTTTATTGATTTGAACATGTAATGTCAATACACGGAAAAGCTAATTAATTTGTGTTTAGGTCAACAATATGTCGAATTGAAGTTTATTGTGTTCTATGGGACTTTGCTGAAATCGTGTTCTCCGGGATTCAATATTGATTGGTGTGCCTGTGAATGTACAGTTTTTCAATGGTTTACTGTGCCTTGTGAATCTGCGGTTCTTCTTATATGGATTATTGTGCCACGTGAATCTGCGGTCCTTCTTCTGATAGTTCGACGTAATATATTGTGCTTGCTGTGTTGAGACCCTGTTTCTTCTTCAACGCTTGTGTTTGTGAACGGCTGTGTTTACCGTGTGGGGACCTTGGTTATCCTTCTTCGTCTTATTTTAGTGCTGTAGATTGTGGCTGGGTACTGTGGAACCGAGTGCGTTGATTGTATATGTGAGACACTGTGGACGGTGCCGGCGAGATCTGTGAGTTATATCAAAATACGTAGCATGATACGCTGATATATGATGTTTTGAAGTGTCTTACGTATTGATGTCTTAATTGACGTGCATTGATCTGTATTCAATGTAGTGGAATGATTGATGTTGTAACAATTCATATTGATGGTTCAGCAGCATATAAAAAGAAGAAAATCAACACGGTGTTGCCTGCTATCCTTTGTTCGTATGGTGTGGGTGTGTGTAGGGGAAAAGTCGTACACGCATCCAAACTTTTGAGAGCGAAGTCAGACAACAAAACACGCACCACACACCATCCGTAACAAGGGGGCGTTAGAACTAAAGGGAAAATCGTGACACGGGAGCATCAAATAACAGTAGTGTCGCAAGATTTAGCCCCCAGAAGAAAAGCTTACTGGAGAGAAGAAGACCGTTACATTAGCATCGGGAAAAAGGAACAACAGGATCTGCCAGTAGCAAGAACAGAACTTGACACCCCAAATTTTTCGCAGGAAGTGCAGATGTACTTGTGATGAACTAACCAGTATACCCTGTACTTATTGGAAATGTTTATACTGAACCAAGGGAAAAGTGTAAACGTGCCAGTTTACCCGAAAAAGAGAATTTTATAGCGCCTGTGGAAACTAGACAACAAAAAAAGGGCTGAGAAACCAGAGTCAGTGCAAAAACTTAAGCGACCAGAGATACAAGGATGAGACCTGACATGCTGAAAAAGGAACAGCAAGATGACAGCACATTGAAGCGTTTCTTTGATAAAGCTGTGGAGAAGTGAAGAAAATTTAAATTACGATTTTTCAGCCATTATAACAAGAGAAATCACTCTTAACAAACGAATGACGTCAAACGCTCTTTAATCATAAAGATCAGATTGTAGACCCCAAAATAGAATAGTTTCCATGGAAGATAGGTAAATAAAGTTATATCGAAACAACAAACATTTAAGCGGTTTTTAGTTCAAACATAAAAACTACATCAATAACGAAAATATCAACGAAGAAAGAAATCAATTATTTGGGAATATAAATTTTATAAAAGTTGCTAAGGTTATTGCTACGATGAAATTACTTGTTTAAAATTTCGTTTTAGGAACGAAGGCAAGCAAATCATTGGAAACTTTTAAGTTTCATTTAAAAGTTGTTTGTTAGAATTAGATTTATTTTTGCGTTTATCGATAGTTTGTTATAGTATTATTTTTGCTTCGATGTCATGTTGTAGGGTGATGTCGTAGAGTTTGGTCGTTAGATTTGTTTCGATGTTATGTTGTTAGGGTGAATGTGGTAGTGTTGGTCGTCCGACAATTGACGACGAGCATGTATAAAAGGAGAGTGTGTTTGTGTGTTCAGATTGTTCTTGGGGCAGTTGTTCTTGCGCATTGTTCTTGCGTTGTTCATGCTGACGGGTCTCGCTGACAGATCTTGCTGACCATCCTTGCTGACATAAAAGAGAAGAGAAGCATCGATTCTGGTCTGGTCTCAAGATTGTTGCCTGGCTGATCTGAGCGCTGGTTGCTTGCTGTCTCTGCTACTTCAAATTTATCCACAACATCCAGCAGATTTAGTCTGCATGATTAATCTGTGCAAAGTGGCAGGCACGAAGATAATTGAGCATCCGACATATAAAGATTGAAGTTGAAAATCCTTGGTTTCGATCGAGCTCTTGCCTTTGCCCTAAGTCCACTTTGCCACAAGATTTTGGGGGGTCCCGAAGTGGGATGTGGATCAAAATAGAAGTAAGCCTATATTGACAGCAACCAGACTCAGTAAGCCGGGTGCGGCCAGACCAGCTTCTTCAGATTAGATTATGGACATCATTGAAGAGAAAGATGACCATTGGCGAACCCCAAGATCACACCCAAAACTGATGCTGGCGACCATTTCCAGCAACAAAAGCAACCCCTGCAGACTCTACAAGCTGCGTAAATTTTCAGGCGATGCAACGTGGAGGACTTCGCCCGAGAGGTGCGCTCAACCTGCAACTTCAGCCCATCCCAGACCGCTTAGCGGCAAGCTGGCTTCTTAACTCACTTGACGACGAGCCAAACAAGAGACCCTGACACGGGGAAACAGGGGAGAACTACTCAGCTGAGAAAATAATCAAGATTCTTGAACAAGAATGGGAACAAAAAGATCACCAACACTGACGGCACCTTCTTCAGGCGACAGCTTGGTAGGGGCGAGTCTATAGGCGAATACGCATCAACACTCCGCATGCAAAGGGTCAAGATCTAACGAGGCGAACCGACGCGCCCTCGAGCCAACATTACTTCGGGTTTAAAGGGGTGCCCCCGGCCCCTTGGGGGGGCAAAAATTTAAAGGGGAAACCCCCCCCTTACGAAAAAAAAGGAAAAAAAAATGAAAAGGGGGGGTCCAGCCGAGAACCCTGAAAGGGGCCCCAAAGCCCCTGGGGGTATCCGGGTGCCAAGCGGAAACCCTAACCCCCAA
>CM031606.1:12201563-12228508 GCA_018398815.1 Conus ventricosus
AAAGAAAAAAAACAAACTCTCGTATTATTAAAATAGCATTCTCTATGAAGGTCAGCAAGACTTTATTTTTTTTCTCTTCGAGAGTCTATCTTGATAAAAGTTCAATTTTATATTCTTTTGATAAGTTCCATTCTTCAGCAATACATAAAAAAAATTTAAGTTTGATTTTTTAAAATTCTTTTGACAAGGTTCTTTTTTTTTTATAGCAAATCTTCATGTAAATATATAATTTTTTTTTCTTTCGTGAGTAGTTTGGCTACAGAATGGCTGAGAACGAAAGAAATTCCTTCTACCTGTTCACCTTTTGATTCTCAGTGCCTTATTTATAAATTAACGCACTAGAATCAAATCTTCCCCTGAAATAATCGTAAGTCGTAAAGTGCCTTTGTTGAATTATCCGTTCTTCCCCTTGATTCAAACTCGCCATATTTACAAAATAGCGCAGTTTGAATCTTTCATTTCGGTTTGCCTTGATTAAACAACAACGCAAGCTGAATGAAAAGACGGTATGTCACGTGAATAATTGGTATTTCACCCTTCTATATTTGATTATCATATCACCTATTAAAAATAGCGATATGAATCAAATTGCCCTGATCTCTTTAAAAAGAGTAAGAAGTATGAACTATACTCTATTCTTTTCATTCAAGGAGGACCCTGAATAATTGAGAGGGGGGGAGGGACAAGAGTATTAAATATGATTAAATTTCGCTTTATTTTTATTTTTTAGTAAGGGGCAGTAACCCTAAAACAGGAAATTGTCTAGAGAGCGGAGTGATATACCCATCCCAGCACCTACCCAACTTTTGATTCAATGAGGGCATTGAAAACAAGAGATGGGGGCATTAGTACAGGCAGAGACATGCATGCATATACGCATCAGTGTTTTGTCTTGTAATCTTGTAAAATTAATGGTCTATGAATGTGTGAGTGATTGAGTGATTGAATGGATTGTTAATTATTGATCTGTATTATTGTAGTTCATCGTCTTCATCGTCATCATTCATATCATTCACTCCACATATCGACTCTAGAACGTTATTTTATTTTTCTTTTCTTTATGTTAATAAACCATTGTTTTTGTTGAAATTTTCTCATTGACTCCGCGTGTCCGTTAGTTTGAAACGGTACATCACGGGGAGCACACCAACATACGTATGGTACCTCACTCACCCCCCCCCTCTATAAATCAGAATACATGCGCAAAGTATTTCATAAACTACCGATGCCTGCATACAGACGGGATAAAAACTTATGTGACAGGTTGGTTCACCAGAAAACTAAAAGAGTAGTGAAGGGAAAAGCAGAAATCTGTGATTGTGACAGCTGTTCCTCACTAGTGACTTCAACAGTGTTGAACACAAAGCAGAAATCTTCACACAATGTTGTGAGTAATGTGACATGTGCAATAGAAATTGGATATATGCTCTGTTATGTAAACGGTGTGATAAGACAGTTTATGTTGGTGAAACTGGACGTTTGTTGAAAGAAAGAATAGCGGAACACAGACGTGACATCAAGTTCCAAGAGAAAAGCCAATAATGCGACATTTCCTTCAGCATTCAGTAGAAGACCTTGCTGTTGCAGTGATGCAAAAGCTTACGGTGAAAGCAAAAGCTTCAGACTTATTACTGAAGAGAAATGGATAAGGACATTAGATACAAGGTTACCAAATGGATGTAATGTTAAGACAAATTTGTAACAACCCTATCCAAATTTACCTACGAACAACACTGATGATTTGCAGAAAATTTCTCTCTTTTTCAGATGACAGTTATGGTGTGCCATACACAGTCACAGACAGGACTAGATTCACATTATTCTATGGCTTCATTTTCATTGTGATTTGTGGAGCGTATCGTTATGGTTTTGAAGTACAGTTTCAGTTTCATCAGGAGGCGTCACTGCGTTGCGGACTAGTCCATATACGCTACACCACATCCGCTAAGTTTTGAGACCACACTATGCATGATTTGAAGCTGATGGATAAATGAATTAACAACAAAGATGAGACAATCAATGAGGAAGAGGGTCTCGTGGCTACGGTTCAGCGGATGTCTGACCTACGCATTAGCCCAACGCGCTGGTCAGACCTTGAGTGCCTACCTACCTTTTTGTTTTAAAAAAGTACATTGGTTACAGTATAACTACACACACGCGCGCGCGCACACACACATACACACACGCAACTTTTTTTCTCCCCCACCCCCCCCCCCCCCCATTTCTTGTTGATGACATCACACATCATGATGTCAGAACTTGTGTAACATATTTATGACGTCAGTTCTTTGCTCTGTCCAGTTGCCAAAGATGGACATTAGGTAATTGTACTGTTTTTTTTGTTTTTTTTTTCTCTTGAAAAAGGCCACGTGGCTGAACATTTGAAGAGTGGAATTGTGATCTTGTGTACTGTTTTCTTCCCTTTGGAGGACTATTGCTTTCATTACTAAATAGTTTTGAGCTGACTTATGAGTCTGACAGACGAAGATTCAGAACACCCAAAACGAGAGCCAAGGAGTCTTTCAATGACTTTTCTCATGGACTTGACAGGTATCTGGAAAAGATGGGTCGAACTCTCGGGGATGGATAAGATCTATAAAGATGTCTCAGGCCTGTTCCTACAACAGCAATTCTTGGAAGGATGCAACCGAGATTGAAAACTTTCATCCGGAGAAAGAACACCCGAAAACTATAGGGAAAAGGGGCGCGGTGAGCCGAAAAAATGAAAAGAGGCTCATTTATTCACGCATTCAAGGATAAGTCAAACGTGAACCAAAGAACCAGATTAGTTGCCAAAGTGAGGACGACTGCAGGCGGAAATTTTACCATCACTACCATCAACTCACCATTGCCATCGCCACGAAGACTGTTGCCACGGCATCCATGCTGTTTAAGAATCTCTAACCCCACTCTTTCTCCCCCAATTACAACAATGCCCACTAGCATTGACATCACACTCGCCTTCGCCTCTGTGACTGTTGCCACGGCAACCTGCTTTTTAAGAACCCTCAAATCCACTCTCCTTCTCCCATACCCATACTTATTGACACCAAGATTGATAGTAATCTTGTCCTTTTTTTTCTTTTTTTTTCTCCCCCAAATTTTGACCATTTATTAGTATTCCTATCAGTAATATTATTATCATCTTTTACGACTTTGACTCATCATTTATTTCCCTTCCAACAGCCTCGTTCTCATTCAACGCCTTCTTCCTTGCGCTAAAACCCTAAGCGATCTGAAGCGATCAAAGTAAGTAAAATTTTCGTTGTTTATTTCTTTTTATGTATCACCCGAGGAAGACCTAAGGGGTCGAAACGGTTGTGTTTTGTCTTGTGACTCGTTTGTCCACGTTTCTCTGGGCGGTTCGCAAAACATTTATTTAAAATTTTCGATTGGTTAAAAAATATTTTTATTGCGTTCACTTGGAGATCTAAATTGTCGTTGGTCAACGTCACAGGGAAATTGACTGTCGGACTAGTGGTTGACTGTAGTGAGTTTCTGAGGTAAGTATCGATCTGGTAGAATAGTTATCAATCCTATCGATGTGCAGGATAATCGAGGATACTGGGCGATGGCTGCTATCATTCGTATTGTGTTGTTTACAGGATTCTGGGGCAGGGCGTGGAGCTGCCTGCCTGAACTGCCGTACCATTCTTAACTAACATCGTATTTTTCTTTAGGTTACGAATCGGGTGTGAATGAAGCCACATTAGGGAGATAGTGGTGATGTAAGTGCGTGTGTGCATGAGCAATTGTATTTATGTGTCGGCCAGGCTTGGTCATTAAAAAAGAATATTGATTTTTGTTACAGACCCCACCTATGTTGGGATTTCACCTAATTTGTCCATCCACTTAATTGATTGTAACCCACACAAAATTATAAACCCTGCAATACTGCCTTGACCGAAACCCTGTGATACCGATTCCAATTCGCATTTTTAGTAGAGTAGGGCTAAGGCTTTTGATGTGATTTGGAATCGGTATAAACAGGATACGGTCAAGGCAGTATTGCAGGCTCATAGGGGGGTGGTTAGGAATGCTCAAGTTTGTCGTCAGTCAGTCGGTCAAGATTATCCTGTTCGGTATCATGAGGATGATGTTGAGTGTGTGCATGCGGTGGAACAGTAGCAAAGGATCCTTCACTCATACCTGATGATGTTTTAGACCCCAAAATGATAGAGCTGTATTCTATTTCACAGAGTGAGTGGAGAAGGTTACAACTAGCAGACAAAAATTGAGGATAGTGATTCAGGTTTTGGGAAAAGAAGCAAGGGTTGGTGGTTCACAGTTAAAAATAGGAAAACTGAAAGGGGTTTGCAAGGGAACAAAAACGTTGAGATGTAAGAGGGTTTTGTATCGGGAAAAATGGAAGAAGATTCGTTCTTTGGGGAATTGGTGTCCACTTTCACACAGAAGCATGCCTGGCCCGGGGTTCATGATGACTGTTTCACCCATTTTGATGATGCTGAAAATTTACCTTCGAATGGTTTTTTTTTCTGGCTTACATGGTAGGACTTGGGGGAAAAGGATAAATGTTAGGTAGGTGCATTCGAAAGGGGCACAAATGTCAGAAGGCTTTCCCATGAATCGATGTCACTATTTTTTGGACTGTTGTCAATTGACTACTTGACAATGGAGTGGAAAGGTCAAAAGGGAGAACATTCTTGTGGTGATGGATTCCCTTTCACAAATTTGCTTTTGATTTCTGGACAAAAGATCAAACTGCCCAAAACGGTGGCAAAACCCCTATGGTGCAACTTCTTCGATAAAAGGTTTTCCTAACGTATCTTCAGATCAGGGGTCGAGATTTTGAGTCAAAGTTGCTGAGAGAAGTTTGCAATCTCGAGAAATTAAAAATGTTGGACAATCTACCATCCATCGGGAATCCAGTGGAAAGGTTTAATCGCAGTCTGATAGGCTGATCAGGAGTTTGGAGAGGAAAAAAGGCTGATTGGCAAAAAACCCTTCCAGCATTGTACATGCGTACATGCTGCTACACCCGAGTATGGTTTTACCCCGTACTACTTGTTTTTGGTAGGCACCAAGATTGCCCCTTGATGTAGCTTTTGGCATGACCAGACAGAAAGAGAAGATATCCCCTATTGTATGTCAGGAATCTGAAAGGAGGCTTCCCGGGCCTACAAAAAATCATCAGAGAACATGAGAAAGAGCAGTTGGGCCAAAAACAAGTGCGTTACGATTCGTCAGCTCATGCAGCTGGATTGACATCGGAGTAGGGTGTTGGTCAGAAAAATGGGGCCAAGGCTAGACTTAAAGTCTCCCATCGTAGGAGAAAGGGTTCCGTTGGGTTTTCTCAAAGGCGGGATTTTGCCTGTTTATACCGTTAAAGAGGGGAGGACTGGGAAAACAAGACACGCATGGAAACTATTGTTGCCAGTGGGGGTGGTTTAGAAGTGAGTGAGTGGCAGAAGAGGGAAAGAGACGAAGGTCAAGAACAGTTCATTCAAAGAGTCCAATCCTCTGTGGAAAACTGGATTTTTTGGGAAGATGAAGTGGGACTCATTTGATGGGAGATTGGACAGAGTGTATCGAGCCAGAAGCTCATGATTCATCCCTATCACAGGGGATAATGTAGAGAATGTGGAAATTGAACAGCCTGGTGGTGATAGTGAGGTAGCACCAGCTGTGGCAGCTTCTGAGGAGCAGAAAGTGGTCAATATGGTTGCTGACTCTGTTGTGCATGTGCTTGATGAAGATGAGTCTGGAGTTCTGACAAGTCAGGAGGAAAATGGAGGAGTCTGTTCAGGAAACTGTTAACATATTAGGTCAGTTGTCTGGTCTGGAAGAGGCTGATGAGCTGTGTCAGTCAGATCACGAGTCCAGTAGTTCAGAATCAGAATATGAGACTAGTGTTGAGGAAGGTCAGAGGCTGGATCTTCGACGGTCGACAAGAACTCGAAAGCCAGTTCAGAAACTGAATCTGATTCATAAAGTATGTTGGGACCATGGTTGCAACACAGATTGCACGTTTGGTGTGCAGCCTGGTTGTCTGGTGTTGGTCAGGCGTCAAAGTTGCAGGGTGTAACGCGACAGCCCTCTCGACCAAACACCTGAGACCAATTCTGGTTTTTCCCCTAGACTCCACAGTCACCACAAATTACGTCACAGCTCTTCACGTAGGCCGTGACGCAAAATATTGTCCAGGCTGCTCAACTTGCACTTTAAATCATTTTTTCCTCCTATTGATGCAGTCTCAAAACACCACGTCTGCTTGTATATATATATATATTTTTTTTTTTTTTATCGCGCTGCGAATCTACAGAAGTATCATCAGCTATTCTACAATGCATCAAATCTTCATATGTCATTGCTAAGCATCGTTGTCAAGACATCTCTCTAGGGAAATGACGAAGAAGTAAAAGGACGGTTATTGGAGACGTGGCAGAAAGCAGCAGCTATTCGACTGGGAAGAAATCGGAACTCAAAGAAGACGTTGCATCTTGCCTATACCGCAAGTCAGCGGAGGATCACAGTCGTTGAGAACATCAATTCGATCGATCTCAACATCTACCGTGGCCCGGGTTCGTGCTGCAAACCACATAATCGAGCGCGCAGAGGATTGACCCTGACCAGACATCTGAGGGACTCTGGCACGCTGGTGTCGCTGGCGGTCGGGGAACTCTGAGCGTGCGCTCTTTACTCCATCTTTTTACCAGTGAGTCTAGTCACACTCCTTGTATTATTATATTTGTTATGTAGATTAAGGTAGTCAAGAGGGGAATATGTTCAATTGGTTTATTGAATGGATGTGTAGTTTTTAGTGCGAAGATTGTCGCACGTACATCAAAGTCCATATGTTAAAATATTTTCATATCCCAAGTTTATTGTTCGGTTCACAGTTATGGCCGTCTTTAGTTAGGCTTGATTCATAGATATTACATCTTTATTGCAGATGGAGGAGAGTGTGCCCTGGGTGGAGTGGAGGTCATTCTCATTTCATGTATCGTTCATCTGCATCTTTCTTTTTTTAATTTATTATGTCATCGTACCGCAGTAGACACATGCAGACATGGTACAAACGCACTGGGTTGTGTGCATTGGTGTTGTCATGTCTGTCTTTTCATGTTTACAAATAAAATACATAAACAAGTCTGCTGCGGGTAGATTATTCGTGGGATAGGACACTGCTGCCACTTGCTTCCTGTGCAGGTGGGTTTCGATAACCTCTATCTGAAAGTCTTATCAACTGGACTGCCTTGGACGTTGACGCCTCCTGAAGTCTTATCAACTGGAACTGCCTTGGACGTTCTTGAAGTCTTATCAACGGGAAATGTCTTGGACGCTGACGCCTCTTGAAGTCTTATAAAATGGACTGCCTTGGACGTGACCCCCTCCGAAGATCGAGAGGGGGGAAAAACCATCGCAGTCAACATCGTCAAGGAGAAGACAACGGACATCGCAGCTTTACGCGAGATTGACAGATAAGAACGCTGCAAGACATTATACAAATTATAAAAAGAAAAAAGAAACATTTTTGATCACGCACACAGACACACACTCCGTCATTGTGTAATTAAATATTGTTGAAATTATATTTTCTTGAATCCGACGTGAAGTGTGGGTGATGAGTTGTCGGCGAGTTCTTTGAGTGAGGCGAGTTGAATATCAGCACCCCATTGGTGTGACACCAGGGTTGGACAGACAGGTCTACCAGTCCCAAAGATTTTGCACATTTCTTTTATAAGGGAGATGATAATGGGTTCTTTAAGGAGGGGTGTTGTCCCATTGTTCTGTGAAATTTTAAATTTTCATTTGAGTTGAGAACTTTGTTTGAATGTTCGAAATTTTATGCAAATGTAGTAGAACATTTTTCAAGGAGGGGGAATGTAAACCACACAAATTATTTGTTACAAAAAAAAAGAAAATTAACACCAAATAATTTTTGTGTAGTTTTTTAACAACATTTTATTTTGTGGTCTAAAGGAGAAAATTTAAATTATTTCCTTTTAAGCTGAAAAAGAGCAAAACCAGTTTTTGGTCTCCAGACCCAAAAAAAAAAAAATAAATAAAAATAAAAATAAAATTTTTTTGGAGGCCCTTTTCGGATTTCTTTTTTTAATTTTAAAAGGGAAATTTTTGCAAGTAAAATTTTTTTCAGGATAAAGTGTAAAACAATATAATAAGCAAAAAATTTAATAATATTTTTCTGAAAAAAATATAGTTTGGGAAGATCTGATTGAAGTGGAAGTTACTGATAACTGTGTTGTGCGAAAATAAAGTTGTTGTTTTTTTTGCGCCTTTTTCGGGTTTGAACATGGCTGATAGCTGTTGGAAGAAGGTGTTGGGTTTTAAATCACTGCTTTATCAGTAATCCCCCTCAAGGTTACTTTTTTTGCCTCCCTGCTGTTCGGGAGTTTGGTGCAGGCCAATAGTTTTTTCGATCTAGTGGGTTTCATAAACAAGTGTTTTATAAATAGTATTTCTGAAACGATTGTTTGGAAAAAAACGCAGTGAAAAGTTTTGTTGTTTGTTTGTTTTTGTTTTTTAGAGAGTAGCAGTAAAAGTTTTTCAGTGAAGCTTTCCCAAAAGATTGGGGGGTTTCCCCAGTTGTGCGGGAATGAGGGTAGGTGTTTCACACACCCTGGATTAAAAAAAAGAGTTGTTGGGTGAAGAGTGTTTAATGTTCTGACTATTGAAAAGAAAAAAAAGAAGTTTGAAAAAAAACAGAGAACTTGAAATTTGGGTTTTATTTTTGGTTGTCCTTTCCTTAGATCTCTCGTGATCTTCTGACTTTACTGCCCTGTTGTTTTAGTCCCTACACGTACACACTATACACTCCAAACAAGCTTAACCATAAGTAATAATTTTCAAACTTTACATTCTTACACTGCATAAAAAAAGAAACATAAAAGTAACCTGTTGGGAAGGTTTACATAATCCTTCAACCTATGTTAATCCTTCATCCAATCAGCCCATCGTTCGTAAAGCTATACATCAAGAATTCTTCAAACTCATCGAGTAAATATCGTCTCCATTACCCCTGTCATGTGATTTTTTATTGACGCAAAAACAAAAAAAATCATTGAACAAGTAACAAGATCGTACGGTAGAGCCGTAAGCCGGGGCCCTTTATTTGTGTTTTGTGCCGATATATTTTGTTTACTAATTATATCGGTGTTTTCAGAAGAAACGGAGGGACGGACAATATTGTGTTTTTGCCGATATATTTTGTATATAATTATATTGGTGCTTCGAAGAAGACAAAGAGGGACAAGTAATATTTGTTTTTGGGTTTGCCGATATATTTTTTTTTATTAATTATATCGGTGCCCAAAGAAAACGAAGAGGGCAGGTTTATATTCATCTGAAGGCGTTCAGCAAACAATCGACTCGACAAGAAGATCATCAAGGTGTATTGACTATCTTTTTAAAAGTGCAACAAATAAGGTGTGTGGTGATCGTGAAAGCAGCAATTTTGCAAAGTGACGTGGACAGTGCTCAAAAGAATTCCAGTGTGGGAAAACGGAAAATTCCAGGACGGTGACCACGAGGGACTTCTCTAACCAGATAAGCAGGGGAAGAATGTGACACGAAAACGATGCAGCATACACGCACATAGATACATAAAAAATTTGTAAGTGGCGTGAGAGAAACGTACGAGTGAAAGGGTTTGTGAATTCATTAATTTCAAATCATTGTCTGCGTAAATTTGTAAATCCTCGTCACCATTACATCAATCATCCTTCGCTCATACACACGACATTAATTCATATCGTTCATCATTAGTTTAATAAATTTTGTTTGAATTCGTATCCACCCTTGTGATGTCTCCAAGTTGAGAGGAGAGAGACTTGTGGGAGAGAACATAATATACACCACACCCCCACAAGGACCGCGGACAAATGGGGGCTCGTCCGGGATTCTAGCCACATCGACCACACTAGCGCCACTCACGGGCTTTTCGTCCTCACCCATCATCTCATCATCACCTATCTTTCTACCCTTCCCCCCCTGGATTGAACCACACACCCGTTGGGAGTAAATCACTAACCGACAGTCAGACTAGGGCCACCGAACGAGATTCGAACCCCTAGGGTGATAGCAGCAGGCGGTTGGAGGGGCTGGTATCTTTGGATAGTGGGTTAGAGCACCATCCGTTCATATCCATTGTTTATCCTGCACCCCAACCTATGTTGTCGTAGAATTTCCAATAACCCGTCTGCAGGTAAGTTTAGTAATTTAGTGCTGTGTAACACGGGTATTTAGTTACCTTGGACCAAAGGTGTGTCTGGGTGACTGTGAAAAGTAACCTTTAAAGGTAGAGAATATATTGTGTTTTAATTGCTCTTGTATGGATATTACAGCGTCGAATCGTGTAGTATTTTTAGCCTGTTCCAGCCGAGATCCCAACTAGATTCATCCGAGCTGTGTATTTCAGCATTAAGATTAAAGCACAATCTTGTTTGACTGGTGGGGTATAGGAATTTGATAGTACGGGCCGAAACTGTGTCCTACTATTGTAGTCCCTGTGAGTATTATCATTTTGTCTATGGTGGATAGACAGGTTTTTGTTTCCCATTACCTCATTTACGCTTCTTTAAGCAGGTAGGGCTTAGAAGAAGTGTGGTGTATTTCCCCCAAGTCTGTAATTGGGTGTGCACTTGACGACTGGGTTGTCGTGGTTTCTAATTGTTTGTCACGTGCCCGTTGGCACAGGCTAGTGTCAGCCAACCGTTAGGCTGCAGAGCGCAACGATCACGGGAAAAAGCCAGGCCCCAAGGCTGGAGAAGAAGTGAACACCAAATAAGGCCTGAATAACAGTTCTGTGGGAGGAGCTTTGATCTCATTTGCATATGATTCTTTTTTTTTTTTTACTTCTTGATCTATCCAGGGACCGTACAGCAGTTTGCTGTACGGTCCCTGATCTATCTGAAGCCGTACAATATAACTTGTGTTTCTGTTGCTTAGTGTTTTTGATTCCCTGTTCCCAGCGACAGCCCTAGTTGACGTCATAATTTTCAAGCAGGGAACTAAAAGTCGTCATACGTTTGTGACCCCTTAGAAAAACTTAGCTACCGGGGAAGTTTATCGTCAAAGTTTTAACTTTTCTAATTTGTCGTCACTTGCTGTCTTGCGTACCGATTCCAAGATGAGTGGACCCGCCACAAATACTCGTTCGACCGCCGGCCGATTCGATCAAGGTCAAACCGAAAAGCGATTTATGACCCGTACACCAGCGACTCCGAGCGCTTTCGTCAGCAAGTATAGCATCCGAAACGTTTACCTTTATTGAAGAAGGAAAAGTTGTTGGGCTTATCCGGCGCCGACTTAGCGCAGTATGTTAAAGAACAGAGGGAAGCCGCCAAACAAGAAAGAGAGAAAGAGATTGAAAGACAAGAAAGAGAGAAAGAGTTTGGGAAACTCTAGAAAAAAGAGAGAAAGAAGAACTAGAAAGACAGGAAAGGAGAGAAGAAAGAAAAGAGAGGATTAGAATGGGGAAGAGCTGTAAGTCCGCGTGAATGAAAATAATGTAGCGCACAGCAGTCGTATACAAGGATTTTGTGCCCCTGAAGGAAAGTAGAGGGCCAAAAGATCAGAATGCCCTATTTCGACGACAAGGATGACATCGAAAGCTACCTGAGTCAATTCGAGAGAGTGCTCTTCTGTTTTTTTTGTCGAGAGAGTAGCCGAATCCAAAAATGGGAGGAAGACACATGGGCAACGCGTCTAGGGACACTGCTAAAAAGGAAAAACACGCGAAGATACACCCCCTCTCAATGAGAGGACGCTCAGGATTATACCATCAAAAAAATGCCCTACTGAACAGGATCATTGAACTCGAATCATACGAAGAAAATTCTGTCCTGGGAAAAAGGGAAGGGTCCGAGTCACTTGGTCCGTCTTTAAACCCTATTTTGACCGTTGGGTGGACTTGTCCGAAAAGAACGCACACTAGAAAAAATAGAAGAATGTGCTTGCAGGAACAATTTTTACACGGTATGCGTCACGAGTTGGCCACATTTTTCAGAGAAAGTGAGGCTGAAAAAGTAAGGAAAGGCAAAAACTCGCAGAAAATTTTAACAACTCATCTGTACCCCGTCCGCGCCTACACTTTCAGGAACAGCAAGTGTCGCGTCCCCAATACCGGAGTACCCTACTCCCCGTAATCAAAGTCAAAGGGAAAGTTCCCGAAAAACCATTCCAAAGGAAAACCCCGCCAGATGAATGATACAACCGTGGACGAACATGTGCGCAGCTAGCAGAATTTCCCTCGTGAAAGAATCCAAGTCCTGGGGGGCCGACAGGGATGCTAAGATGCGGAAGTTTAGCATATGAAGAAGAATGCCCAGAGGAAGTATGGCGTGAAGCAGTAAAAGAAACGATTTAGGCCCCCGAATCAAAAGAAAAGATGGGGAAACTGAAAGACGTGCAAACAGAAGAAATTGTAAAAGGTGCACGCCTATGTAGGATTGACGTCAACGTAAATTATGACGTCAACTTGAAATGACATAAAACATGACGAAAATAAATTATTTGAAGAGAGGAGGCAAGAACTAACGACGGGCTTTTTGTCCAGCCTACTTTATTTTGTTTTAATTAACGTGTTTTCTTTGTAGTGATACTAGGGAGAGGCTGATTTCAAGTCCCTAGTGCGTCAAAATTAAATTTTATTGTGCGTACTTCTGATGACGGTACCCCAGAATTTGGGTTTTTTTTCCCGGAAATTTATTTGTTATAAATGTTGTGAATGCTGGTCGCCGAGAGTGACTTAAAAATCCTCAAGAATATTTAGGCTCTGATTTTCCCCCTCATGTGTATCGGTGTCTAAATGTTCCCAGGTTGTATTAAAAACGGTCTTCGTAAAACCCCCGTACGTCGGCCAGATGACTATAGTTCGTTTAGAGTAAATAAGTGTTTGCGCATGTCGATACCAACCAACTATGTGAGATGTATGGAGGAAGTTTATTCTGTCGTCGCTAAGAAATTGCCCTAGAATTCATCACATTTTTCCCCCCCCCTTTTTTGGAAAAGGCTACTTTTCCAAAGTTTTTTTTCAGATTCCAAATGTTGCGAGTGAAACAGGTAATAATTTGCTGTCTTTGTTATTCATAGAAAATTAATCAAAACGAAAAAAGGAAAAAACAATTAAAACAAAATTTAAATTAGAAAACTGTTATGGTGATATCAATGCTGAACTGGTCTTTGTCAAACCACCTCGCAAAAAAAATATCATCGGTCTTCAAAATTTTTAAAACAAAGTCTTTAAAAAGGTGGGAGGGTTTTGGGTTTTCCACGACTCGTCTTTGTGGAGTGGAGCAATGCCTTGGACCGTCCCCGGATCCTTTTTGTTCAGGACGATGATTTCCTGTTGACTGGGTCTCCCAAATGAATTCCCGTCACTCCCCGTGAGGTTTTTGGTGTAGGCCTAGCCGTAGGTGGGGCTGGGCAAAAGTAACGAGGATTAGCGTGACGACTGGTTTCCTGTGACGTCGTAGGGCCGCAGTTCAACATTGTTTTTTGGTTCAGTTGTGGGGGGGGGGACGTTGCACCTCTGCTGAACCATTGTCTGTTGGCCCAGAAAGCGAGGTGTTTTCTTTCTTCTGAACTGTTTCCGATGCAGTTGCGCAAGGTATGACGTGGCCATTTTTTCACCCCTGGGCGGTTTGTCCATTTGGGACTCTTTGGGCTGCTTTTGTAGCCAATGTCCCCGGTTGAATTTCTGGAGATTTTTGCACCATTTTTTTGCAAAGTACTTCTTGTTTCTTTTTTTTGCCTTCTCATCCTTTCTTCAGGTTTTTTGTTGACTTGCTGCGGCTCCCGGGTTTGGGGAGAACTGGGAAAAGTTGTCCTTAGTTTTCTTCCCATTGTAGTTCAATGGACTGATTGCGTTGGAGCTGTAGCAGTAAACGTATGAGAGAAGTGAAGGAAGGACCCCTTTTCTGAAAATGGTTTGGCAGTTTGTACTGCCGTTTTGTTTTCCATTTGATTGTGGAAAGTTGGACTATTGTCATGTGAAAAAATTCCACTTTTCAGCAAAGAGTTTGAATTTTTGATGACACAAATTGTCTTTCATTGTCGTGATAGCTTTTCTGGGGTTCCGTGACGACGAAATATTTTCTTGGATGGGTCACGGGGAAAAAAGTTTTCAGTCTGTAATGGGCAAATTTTAATTATCTTGAGAAATAGTCATCACCCAGATATTGTGCACCCTTTAATTCAAAAAATGTCTGCTCCCAAATTTGGAAAGCTCTGTCAGGAACAGTGTTGGTTTTTGAGGTTTACGTTTTGGGTGGTTCTTTTTTTCCAAATTTTGCACATTCGGACTCGTGGGCAAATTTTTTCACAATTCCAGGCCACCAAACAGAAGGCTTTTCCCTTTTTCTGCATTTTGTGTTCCTTGATGACCAGATGGATGATTTCCTTATTTCCTTTTTCTTGATGTGGTATTACGATTCTTTGCCTTGATCAAAAGGGCCCCCATGAACACTCAAATTTATTTCTCTTTGCATGAAGTCTTGGTTGGGTTGACTTTGGTTTCTGTACACTGGCCATCCATGTGTAGTCAAGGCTTTTAGAATTTCATCTTCTTGTGTCTTTTCTGCAATTTCATTCAAAAGTTTGTTGACGCTGGCCAAATTGATTTCCCAGGGCAAGTGTGCTTCAAGTCGTGTTTATCTGCTGCTTTTGCTTGCTCTCTTTTTGTTTTTTTGGACTTTTGACAGTGGTCTGCTACGTGGTTTCTTTCCGGTGAGAATCTTGCTTTCACTTGAAGCGCATAGCCCCATTTCAGTCTTTGCATTGAGTGGTACCCTTGAAGGTCCTTTGTGTTGAAAGGGTATCGCGGTTTTTGATCTGTCTCTATGGTAAAGTTTCCCGGCCCCCTCAGGTATTTTTAAAATTTTTTGCAGGCCCAGACCGCGGCCAAAATTTTTTTCGTTTGCGCGTACCTCGCTCGGTCCTGTCTTTTTCGTGAGCAGATGCAACGGCTTAAAATCTATCTGCCCCTGAGCAGAACACCCAAGCCATAGCTGCTGCGTCAGAACCAAAAGTAGTTGGCTTTTTCAAATCAAAGAAAAATGGTGTTGGGAGTTTTGTCAGTTCTTCTTTGACTTTGTTGAACGCAGTTTACTTGGTTCACCCATCCCCCAAATTTTTGCTTTTTAGCAAACCGTCTCGGTCGAAAAATTGTTTATAATTTGGAAGAATTACCCCCGGTATTGATCATTCCCCGGTTTTTCAGCTCGGTGACATTCGGGATTTCCATTTCTTGATGGCTGAAACCTTTGCGGGTGGTTGTACACCATCTTTACAATCAAGCCCGAAACTCAATTTCATTCTTTCGCATTTGTTTTTTTTTTCATTCAGTTTTAAAAGAGCAAAGTAGTCTCTTTTATGAGTGTCCCAAAAGGGTTTTTATGCGATTTGTCATCTTTTGTGAACACCGAATGTCATCAAGTAGCAAATCATTTTGTTAATTTTTAGGACTTCCTCCATTGTTTTTGAAAAATTTTCGGTTTCAGAAATTCCAAATGGTATCTCTTTAGAGTACCCACCAAAAGGGGTGATGAAAGTCGTCAATTTTGCGATCTTCTCAAGCGGGATTTCCAGAAAAAAAGAAAGTAGCATCAAGTTTGTGAAAAAGGGGTTTCACTGACAGTTTGTGTAGATGCGCGTGTTTGGGATGACGAGCTCTCGTTTTACATTTTATTTAAGCGTTTGAAATCCCTGAGACCGAATTTTTTCCCTTTCGTTTCATGACTGGACCATGCCAGCCACCAAATTTTTGCTCGTGTTTTTTCAAAGACCCCATTTTTTTATGCGCTCGATTTCTCTCTACTTTCTCTGTCGTGGAAAAGGGCACTCTTCTTGGTTTTTAAGCTGTAAGGGGTCTGCCCCCCCTTGATTGATTTTCATGGTTTGCAAGAGGGTTTATCATCCAAAATTTCCCAAAAAAAAGAGTTCATGTCTTGTCATCGACTTTGTAGTCTTTTGACAGGTTCAGATCACGGCTTTCCGATCAAAAGATTTTCGGGTCCACTACAAAAAACGACGTGACATACTCACGCCTTCTTCATGTTGCATGTGTGCAAACGACCATGGCATTTCAGATTCCCCCAGGTGAGTTCAGGGGCTTGCGTTTGTTTTTTTCAGGGTTTTGGGCTAGTTTGTTGTACTGATGAAGTGAAATGACGGGAAACGTAGTCCCCTATCTATTTTGAATTGGCCTTTTCCCGTTGATTGTAAACTGAGTGTACCAGGGTTTATCACATTTTCCCCAGATCCCCGGGAAATATGTGACACTGCCATCAGTTTTGTAGTGTGCACGGACAAAAGAAAAACCCAATCGGGAGTCGCCAGCCCAATTTTTTCGGGAAAAAGCTTCAAATCAAACATTTAGGCGCCGTAACGGCCCAGCCAATTAAGCTTTTCGGGAAAGGGTTTAAGGAACGTTCGGTCCACCCAACAGACTAACTGTTTGACCGACGCCTGATTTGCCCCCACGCTTCCCGTGCTGGGCCGGTATCTAGCCAATTTTAATGACCAGTTCCACACGTTTTAAACCACACGGGCCCCCGTTAAGTAGGAAAGGGGGGGAGGTAGGCGTGGTGGGGGGTGAAATCTGCTAATCTTTAAAGACCAAATTACCCCCACGAGAGTAAGGGTGTAGGGGTGACTGTCATGATTTGAATTCCAAGGAATTAGAGGGAGATAACTTCGGGGATCAGGGGTAAAAATACTGACCAATGGTACTCGCCCTTTTTGGACAGATCGGAACGGAATAAGAAGGATGTGAGAGTGAGAGAACGGGAGGAACGAGGGGAGAACGAACAGGGAGACAGAGAGAGAGAGAGAGGTTCTGGGTTGTAGTCTCTGCAGGAGAAAGGCAGAGAGATGAGAGGAGTGAAGTTTGAGCATTAGCACCAGTTTATAGTCTGCAAAGGGAGGACTAAAGAGAGATGTGGAAAGAGAGAGTTGCTAACTAATGAAGAGAAAAAGAAAGAAAAGAAAAGGAAAAGAAAAGCAACCATGTCCATTTAATAGAGCAGACTAGGAGAGAGAGAGAGAGTGCAATGCGTTAATGCAGGAAGAAAGAAAGGAGAACAGACCGATGTTGATAGTCACTGTTCTATCTGAACCGGGGGTTCGACCTCATACTTGGCCAGCGCCACTTTCATCGGCAGTCCAACCTGACCAACGCCAGCAGTCCAGCCTGACCGGTGCCAGCAGTCCAGCTTGACCGGTGCAAGCAGACCAACACCAGTGCCAGCAGTTGTGTCGTGTTGTGAAAGTGACAGTGAAAGAAAAAAAAAGGAAAAAAAAAAGACAGTGATTCGTGAATAGTTAAGATCACCTGGCCAGGTAAGTAGAAATCTATTTATACCCGGGTTAGTTAATGATGTTTTAGATAAATGATTTTGTGAAGTTCGGGAAAGAGAGAATGTTTTATTTTGTTTGATTCCATATGCATTGATGTTTCGTTCTATGAACATGTGTAGTAAAGTTATAGACTTTACTAGTGGTTTGATGTGACGAATGCATGATATATGAATGAGATCGTAAGCAAGCTGTGAGTGTGTTTGGGCTGTGCGCTAGTCCTTCCTCCACTGACATCACCCGAGGTTGACAATTTATTGGCGAGCCTGCCAGGATATTCTGGCCCATTTATTATAATTGTTCAACTTCTCAGAGAGGAAGCTGGGTGGGATTCAAGTATTGTAATCCTAAGACAAGGGGTTGTCTTACTGTATGTTCCCAAGATAGTTAAATACTAGGCTTGGCATTTGCTTCCAAGATAGTTAATACTAGGCTTGGCATTTCAGCCCCAGAGTACTTATTTCGCACAGATTGCCTATAATTCGCTCTCATAGTTGGGTCAGGCGCTGGGCGTCTTATAAAAACTAACTACGTTGTCCCAAGCTAATATTATAAATTCATAGGATTGTGCTATTACGTCACTCGTGTCGCTAACCACCAGTTTGGCTGTCGTAGTAATAAAATCTTGTTCAAAAAAAAAAGAGGAAAGAGATATAATGGCGGAAGAAAAGAACACCCCTATTGAACAACTTGTGAGCGTCGCTCGTGATTTAGGTTACTCAGGAGATGAGTTGCGTGCATTTGTTGAAAACCAACAAAAGATGGAAAGGGATGAACGCGCGGAAAGACGCCGTGTCGCAGCAGAAGCGCAAGAAATAGAAAAATTAAGGATTCAGGCTAACAATGATAAAGAAACGCAGGAAACGGAAAGGATTAAAGCTAGGGAAATGCAGGAAAACAGAAAGACTAAAGGAAGCGCAGGAAACCGAAAGATTAAAGGTTCAATTAGAGCTAGAGAAAGTGAGAATACAAAGGGAGACCACCGAGGATGGGAGTTCAGTTTCCAGTGACTCTGTGCGCAGCTATGCCCCCCGACCCAAGTTGCCAAAATTCTCGGAAGGGACCGATTCGATTGATGCATACATCAGTCGTTTCGAAACGTTTGCGACCAGTCAGGGTTGGCCTTCAGAAGAGTGGGCAGTCATTTTGTCAGCGTTACTGACGGGTAAGGCATTACAGATTTTCACTGCGTTACCAGCAGAACAACAGTCTGATTTCGGCGCTGTGAAGGAATCGTTGATGAAAGGATTTGACCTCACAGAGGAAGGATTCAGAAAGAAATTTCGTTCAGCTAGATTGCAAGCAGGGGAAACGTACACTCAGTTTGGTGCACGTTTAGATCACTATTTTGAGAAGTGGTTAGAGTTGAGTGGGACGAAAAAGGAGTTCGCTGAATTGAAAGAGCTAGTTATGAAGGAACAGATTTTGTCAGGTTGCGGCCCTGAGTTAACCATACATTGAAAGAGAGACAGCCAGAGACAGCAGGAGATTTGCTGAAGTTCGCAGAGGTGTATAGAGAGGCACGTTTGGGCACTAAGGTGCAGGAGAAACAGGTGCTAGGCACAGGTGAGAAGAGTGCAAGGAGACTAGGGGAGTTTTCTGCAAAGTCTGCAAACCCAGTGGTGGGGCAGAAGGAAGGGCAAAGGGACATTAGGGTGTTTCATTTGTCACAAGAAGGGACATGTGGCGAGGGATTGTCGCATGAGGTTCCAGAAGGCAGCAGCCTTGCAAGAGGTGGATAAGGGTCGTCAAGGGAAACGACCTGCAGTGGAACCAAAAGGGATTCAGTCTGAAGAGGGTGGAGTGCAGCCTATGGCTAGCACTGGACAGCAGTCAGTGTCAGGGATGGAGGGCACTAGGCTGAGTGGTTCGTTACCAGTGGAAGAAGGGTGGCTTGGCCAGCAGAGGGTGAAAGTGTTACGAGACACTGGTTGTTCATGCGGGTAGTACGAACAACGCTGGTCGAGAAAGGGGATTTGACAGGGCAAATCCAGACCTGTACTCTAATCGATGGCACTGTGAGGGAGTTTCCAGTTGCTAAGATAGAAGTACGTACCCTTACTTCTCAGGCGAGTTGTCTGCGTTGGTGATGGAGAAACCCTTCATGATTTGATCATCGGAAATATTCCAGGGGCAAGGGATCCAGGGGATCCTGAGTTGTTGACTGCTACAGGGGCAGCAGTTCAAACACGGAGCAAGAAGGAGGAAAAGGGTGTTTAAACCGTTAGTCGTTCCAGCAAGGAAGTCAGGCATAGATGTGTCGCCCGATGAGTTTAGGGCAGCGCAGGAACAAGACCCTTCGCTCGTGAAGTCTTGGGAGTTGGCAAGAGGTGGAGAGAAACAGGAGGTTAGAGGAGGTGAGACAGAATTTTTGTGAAAGGCGGGCTGTTGTACCGAGTGTTCACCAAGGGGAAGACAGGTAAGGTGACCACTCAGTTAGAGGTACCAGCATGTTATCGTGACACTGTCATGTCAGTGGGTCACGAGTCGCTCATGGCGGGTCATCTCGGCACCAGCAAAACAGCTGACCGAATCTTTGATGACTTTCATTGGCCAGGAGCAATGGCAGACATCAAGCGTTTCTGCATGTCATGTGACGTGTGTCAAAGGTCAGCCACAAGAGGGGTGAAGAGGAAGGCGCTCTTAAACATCCCCCTTTATTGACACACCGTTCAGGAGAGTGGCTGTTGATCTGATTGGCCCAATCGCGCCCTGTTCCAAAGGCGGGCACAGGTATGTGTTGACGCTGGTGGACTACGCGACCAGATACCCAGAAGCGGTTGCATTGAAAGGCGTAGATACGCAACAGGTCGCTGAAGGGCTGGTAGACATCTTCTCTCGCGTGGGTGTGCCAGCACAAATTCTCAGTGACAGGGGGTCACAGTTCACCTCAGGCGTGATGAGGGAGGTCAACAGGCTGCTAGGGATCACACAGCTTCTCACTACCCCATACCACCCACAATGCAATGGCTTGGTGGAGAGATTCAATGGTGTGCTGAAGGGCATCTTAAAGAAGCTCTGTGAGGAAAGGCCAGCAGATTGGGACCGCTACATTCCAGCGGCACTGTTCGCCTACAGGGAAGCCCCTCAGGAAAGCACAGGCTTTTCGCCATTTGAGCTGCTGTATGGGCGGACCCGTTCGGGGACCGGTGTGCATTCTCAAAGAGCTGTGGTCCGGAGAACAGGAGTCCGAAGAAGTCAAAACCACATATCAGTATGTGGTGGACTTACGCAATAGGCTAGAGGAGACATGTAAGGTCGCAAGGGAGAGTTTGCAGGAGGCTAGGGTCGTCCAGAAGAAGCAATATGACAGGAAGGTGAGGAAGCAATTCCTCAAGGGGGGAGATCAAGTCCTGTTACTGCTTCCCACGGATCACAACAAGCTGCTGATGCATTGGAAGGGACCATTCACCATCATTGAAAAGGTGGATCAGGACTACCGAATCGATGTGAATGGGAAATCAAAACTTTTCCATGCAAACTTGCTCCGCAAATATATTCAGCGTGAGACTCAGCACATAGGCGCAGCAGCAATCATTGATGGAGGTGAAGGAGACCCAGCAGAAGAAGGGGAGATTTTGTTGCCTGAGTTTCCAGGAGAAGAGTCATACAGGGATGTGTCACTGTATGAAGGGCTAGACAGTAGGAGACAGGAGGAAGTTAGGGGGCTCCTGGAACAGTATAGGGCGTCCCTGACTGACAAACCAGGCAGGACAACTCTAGAGACATGTACGGTGGAGTTAACATCGCAAAAACCCGTACATGTGAAAGCCTACCCGATCCCATATGCCACCAAGCAAGTGATCGAGGAGGAGGTAGAAAAGATGTTGGACCTTGGGTGATTGAAAACCCTCCAAATCATCGTATAGTGCACCCGTCGTCTTAGTGAGGAAAAAGTCAGGTGAGCATCGATTCTGTGTTGACTACAGACGTCTGAACAGTGTCACCAAGGTCGATGCAGAGGTCATACCGAACATGGAAGACCTGTTCGCTCAGATCGCCACAAGCAAGAGCCAGTATTTCACCAGGATAGATCTGAGCAAGGGTTACTGGCAAATAGCCCTGAGTGAGGACTCAAAGGAAGTCACAGCATTCTCCACTCCTATGGGGCTATACCAGTGGCGAGTACTTCCTTTTGGGATGGTCAACGCACCTGCAGTCTTCTCTCGGATGATGAGGAAGTTATTGACGGGATTGGAAGGCGTTGTGAATTTCATGGATGACATTCTGATAGCATCCGAGACATGGGAGGAGCATATGAGGCAGCTAGGAGCAGTTTTAGAGAGGTTGAGACAAGCCAATCTCACAGCCAGACCAACAAAGTGCCAGGTTGGTTTTCCAAGCCTGGAGTTCCTAGGTTTTGTTGTCGGAAGCGACACAAAGCAGCCAGAAAGGGGAAAGGTGGAGAAGATGATGAATTCAGAGAGACCCAAAGACCAAAACAGAAGTCAGGAGTCTTTCTAGGTTTTATTGGGTTCTATAGGGAGTTTGTTCCAAATTTCGCAGCAATCACGAGTCCTCTCAGTGATTTGGTCAAGGCAGGGAAACCGGCAGTGGTCGAATGGTCAGACGCTGCAGAGCAAGCACTGCAGACGGTGCTGGAAAAGACTAGGTTCCCGTCCCATCTTGAAGCTACCAGATATGTCCAAACCATTTTTGTTGCGGACAGATGCATCAGGTGTGGGATAGGTGCAGTATTGTTACAGGAGCATGAAGGGGTCGAGTTTCCTGTGAGGTATGCTAGCAGGAAGTTGACAAAGTGTGAAGAAGGGTACGCAACGGTGGAGAAGGATGTGTTTAGCTGTCGTGTGGGCCGTGCAGAAGTTCCACAAATACTTGTATGGGAAAGAGTTCGTGATAGAGACTGATCATCAACCACTCAAATTCCTGCAGGAGGCGCAGCTGAAAAACAGCAGGGTGCTGCGTTGGGCAATGGCATTGCAGCCCTACAGGTATCGAGTGCAGTACATTCCAGGTCGACAGAATGTCGGAGCTGACTATTTAAGCCGTGTAGTCTAGCAAGCTGCAACTCAGAGGAAGTCAGTCATATCCGGGGTGCTTTGTTGATAGTATGTGTTGATTACAGTTATGTTGATTGGATATGGGTTCATTCCCAGTTGGCTATGGTTCATATTTTTTTGTGTGAGACTTGTTCATTTTTCTTTGTGAGACTTGTTCATGTGGATGTAGTTATGCTTGGAGCATACAGTCGCTTGTGTAGTGATGCATTATTTGCAATAAGTGAGGATGGAGATTCTCAGTGAAGTGTCATGGATCGTGATCATATTATATTGTGCTTTTCATAAGAATTGTGAAGAGAAGATATGGCAAATCCGCAGGTAGTGGAATCGCATAAGTGCGCACAGAGGTCGTTATAAAATGAATTGAAATAACGCAAGAGCGCACGTCAATGATAAAATCATTGGGGTGGTATTCACTAATGATATATTTATAATTTATAAACCGTTGGTTGTAAAGTATTTTTTTAAACTTTGCACGTGTAGCTGTGTGTCAGCAAATTTGGTTGTTTTTTTTTTGTACCGTTGTTTTGAGACAATGCGGAGCATGGTCTTTTGCAAGGGGGGAAATTGTCACGGACAAAAATGAAACAACCCAACTCGTGGAGTCGCCAGCCAATTTGTTCGGACAATAAGCTTCAACTCAAACATTCTAGGCGCCAGATAGACGGGCCCATGGGTCGGGTCCAGCCAATTAAGCTTAGCGGAGAGGCTTCACGGAGACGGTACGGTCCACCCAGACAGACTAAGCTGTTTGACCGACGCCTCGATGTCTGCCCGGACGCATCTCAGTGCCTGGGCCGGACTCATCTAGCCAATTTTACACTGACCAGTGCCCCAACGTTAAGCCACACGGCGCCAGTTAAGTAGGAAAGGGGGGAAGGTAGTGCGTGGTGGGGGGTGAAATCTAGCTAATCAATTAAATGACCAATTGACCACCACAGAGAGTAAGGCGTGTAGGCGTGACTGTCATGATTTGAATATCCAATGGAATTAGAGGGAGATAACTTCGGGTATCAGGGGTAAAAATACTGACCAATGGTACTCGCCCTTTTTGGACAGATCGGAACGGAATAAGAAGGATGTGAGAGTGAGAGAACGGGGAGAACGAGGGGGAGAACGAACAGGGAGACAGAGAGAGAGAGAGAGAGGTTCTGGGGTGTAGTCTCTGCAGGAGAAAAGGCAGAGAGATGAGAGGAGTGAAGTTTGAGCATTAGCACCAGATATAGTCTGCAAAGGGAGGACTAAAGAGAGATGTGGAAAGAGAGAGTTGCTAACTAATGAAGAGAAAAAGAAAGAAAAGAAAAGGAAAAGAAAAGCAACCATGTCCATTTAATAGAGCAGACTAGGAGAGAGAGAGAGAGTGCAATGCGTTAATGCAGGAAGAAAGAAAGAACAGACCGATGTTGATAGTCACTGTTCTATCTGAACCGGGGGTTCGACCTCATACTTGGCCAGCGTCACTTTCATCGGCAGTCCAACCTGACCAACGCCAGCAGTCCAGCCTGACCGGTGCCAGCAGTCCAGCTTGACCGGTGCAAGCAGACCAACACCAGTGCCAGCAGTTGTGTCGTGTTGTGAAAGTGACAGTGAAAAGAAAAAAAAAGGAAAAGAAAAAAGACAGTGATTCGTGAATAGTTAAGATCACCTGGCCAGGTAAAGTAGAAATCTATTTATACCCGGGTTAGTTAATGATGTTTTAGATAAATGATTTTGTGAAGTTCGGGAAAGAGAGAATGTTTTATTTTGTTTGATTCCTATGCATTGATGTTTCGTTCTATGAACATGTGTAGTAAAGTTATAGACTTTACTAGTGGTTTGATGTGACGAATGCATGATATATGAATGAGATCGTAAGCAAGCTGTGAGTGTGTTTGGGCTGTGCGCTAGTCCTTCCTCCACTGACATCACCCGAGGTTGACATAGTGCATGTGTGTTCTTGCCAGAAGAATTTTCCACCATAGAAAGGGTCTGATATTTTGATCTACAGCATGTGGCAAATGATTCCATTTCCCACAAGGATGCAAATTTTTCCTTTTGCTGGGCATTCACTGGGTTGCCTGTGAGGTTCCCTGCCACATCTGTCACACTTTCGATACCGGCTGTTTCTGTTCTGGCTCTGATGGTCACTACTCTGTGCTCCTGTCTTGTAGTGCTGACCTTGGTCACTATACTGAGCTCCTTTCCTATAGTGCTGACCTCGACCTGCAGAAAATTCTCTTTTCTGTCCAGTTTTGACAGCATCAACAACCGAGTTCGCTGCTCCAACATTTGAGCTTTAACTTGTTCATGTTGCCTTGCCATGTCAACTGCTGCTTTCAGTGTAAGATCAGGCTGTAACTGAAGCTTTTCAGACAAATCTCTGTCTGCCAGTCCAACAACAAGTCGGTCACGAATTGCTGAATCTTTTTCAGGAAAATCTGCGTTTTCAGCGAGTTCATACAAGAACGAATGTACGTTTCAATGTTTTCACCTGGTAGTTGCGAACGTTGATGAAAAAACTGCACGTTCATGGATCACATTAACTTTCGGTGTAAAATAACCATTGAACATTTCGATCAAACCTTCAAACGTAGCATCCTCTTCATTCACTCTGAAAGTTGAGTAGATCTTCTCAGCATCGGGTCCCATACTGTAGATCAAAGCGCTAGTTTGAACATCGAAAGTGTCTTTTGTCAGTTTCGCCGCTGCTCGGTAACGTAAGAATCTTTGTCTCCACGTCGGCCACTGCTCAGGTTTTGAGAAGTCAAAACTTTCTGGAGGTTTGAAAGCCATTTAGCTATCCCACTTCTGCCACCATCTAACGTGTTCCGAGGTTGTATCAATTAACGGTCTTCAGTAACCCATCAGTACGTCGTGCCAGATCGACTATAGTTCGTTGAGATGTAACTAAGTGTTCTGCGCATGTCGATACCAACCAACTATCGTGAGATCGTATGAGACGGAAGTTTATTCTGTCGTCTGCTAAGAAAGTTCGACCGTAAGAATATCATCACAGGTGGGCTGAGTTTATTGATTTGAACATTGTAATGTCAATACACGGAAAAGCTAATTAATTTGTGTTTTAGGTCAACAATATGTCGAATTGAAGTTTATTGTGTTCTATGGGACTTTGCTGAAATCGTGTTCTCCGGGGATTCAATATTGATTGGTGTGCCTTGTGAATGTACAGTTTTTCAATGGTTTACTGTGCCTTGTGAATCTGCGGTTCTTCTTATATGGATTATTGTGCCACGTGAATCTGCGGTCCTTCTTCTGATAGTTCGACGTAATATATTGTGCTTGCTGTGTTGAGACCCTGTTTCTTCTTCAACGCTTGTGTTTGTGAACGGCTGTGTTTACCGTGTGGGGACCTTGGTTATCCTTCTTCGTCTTATTTTAGTGCTGTAGATTGTGGCTTGGGTACTGTGGAACCGAGTGCGTTGATTGTATATGTGAGACACTGTGGACGGTGCCGGCGAGATCTGTGAGTTATATCAAAATACGTAGCATGATACGCTGATATATGATGATTGAAGTGTCTTACGTATTGATGTCTTAATTGACGTGCATTGATCTGTATTCTATGTAGTGGAATGTATTGATGTTGTAACAATTCATATTGATGGTTCAGGCAGCATATAAAAAGAAGAAAATCTAACACGTGTGTTGCCTGGCTATCCATGTTCGTATGGTGTGGGTGTATGTAGGGGAAAAGTCGTACACGCATCCAAACTTTTGAGAGCGAGATCGAGAGTCAGACAACAAAACACGCACCACACACCATCCGTAACAAGGAGGCGTTAGAACTGAAGGAATTCGTGACACTGGAGCATCTATAACAGTAGTGTCGCAAGATTTAGTCCCAGAAGAAAAGCTTACTGGAGAGAAGAAGACCGTTACATTAGCATCAGGAAAGGAACAACAGGATCTGCCAGTAGCAAGAACAGAACTTGACACTCCATATTTCGCAGGAAGTGCAGATGTACTTGTGATGAACTAACCAGTATACCCTGTACTTATTGGAAATGTTATACTGAACCAAGGGAAAAGTGTAAACGTGCCAGTTTACCCGATAAGAGAAGTTATAGCGCCTGTGGAAACTAGACAACAAGCAAGAGCTGAGAAACCAGAGTCAGTGCAAAAACTTAAGCGACCAGAGATACAGAGGATGAGACCTGACATGCTGAAAAAGGAACAGCAAGATGACAGCACATTGAAGCGTTTCTTTGATGAAGCTGTGGAGAAGTGAAGAAAAGTTATTTACGATTTTTTCAGCCATTATTACAAGAGAAATCACTCTTAACAAACGAATGACGTCAAACGCTCTTTAATCATAAAGATCAGATTGTAGATCCAAATAGATATGTTTCCATGAAGATAGGTAATATAAGTTATATCGAAACAAGCAAACATTTAAGTGTTTTTTAGTTCAAACATAAAATCATACATCATAACGAAATATCAACGAAGAAGAGAAATCAATATTTGGGAATAAAATTTTGTACAGTTGCTAAGGGTTAGTTGCTACGATGTACTTTTTAACTTGGGATCTTAAAAAATTTCGTTTAGGAACATGAGGAGGCCAGAAATCAGATGTTGAAATGTGGG
>CM031606.1:12228608-12248608 GCA_018398815.1 Conus ventricosus
AAAAAGTTTGTGATTAGTTTGCCTCTCTGTGGAAAGAGAGCTACAAGTAAAAAAATTTTCTGTTTATAAATTGTTTGATGTGATTTAGTAAAGTGTTTTCCCGAAGGAGAGGGGGAGAAGAAAAAACATCGGTAAGTGCGCCTTTTTGGTTGTTTGGAAAGATTGGTGGTGCGTTTGGAGTAAATGCTGTCATGAATGCGCGTGGGCCAAAAGTGACGTTGGACAGGCCCATGTGGAATTTGTCTTGGCAGTTTCCGTGTAGACAAAGTACTGCAAAAAAAGATTTTTTAGCTGCTCGGTGCCCAGTGCGTTACCGACTCCCATTTTCTCCCGCTCCACCCCCCCCCCCCCCCCTCCATTCCCCCCCCCCCCCCCCCTTTCATTTTTTTATCAAAATCAAAACCAAAATAGGGACGTCCCCAAAGTTGCGTATTTACAAAATGTTAGTAGAATATCCAGTTCTATTATTATTTTTTTATTTTTATTTTTTAGGAACGCCTTTTGTTATTTGCTTTTGTTCTGTTTATTACCTGCTTTCAGTCTCGTTAATTGGCCTGTCGTGGTCGGCTGGACCATAGACAGTATGGCTAGACTTTCATTTGTTTGTTTGTTTTTACAACGGACGTTAGTCATAGCTTTTCTTTAAATTTTTTAGCTTCAAATTTTTGAAGGGTCTTTTTCTTCTTTTTTTTTTTTTAAATTTTTTCTTTTTTTTTTTTCTTGCTAAAAAAACCAGAGACAAATTTTTCAGGTGCAAGCGCACACCATGCGCGCCGCGCAACACATACACTCACGTACTCACACACACGCGCACCACCACACACACAGCACACACACACACACACCACACACACACACACAAACAACACACACACCACCCCACACACCCCCACACACACACACGCGCGCGCGCGCAACCAACACACGCACGCACGCACGCACGCACGCACGGCACGCAACCACACACACACACACACAAAACACACCCCCACACACAACACACCTTTGCTCTCGTCGTCTCTCGCTTCTCTCCACTCACGTCAATGAACCCCTCATCAGTTTTTGTAGGGGAGTTGCCGTACTGTATTGTATTGCTTGGTTTTGGGCATTGCATTGCATTGCATTGCATTGCAGTGCTTTTTTTTTTTAATTGCGTTGCATTGCATTGCGTTGCGTTGCATTGCAATTGCGCTGGTCTTCCTTTTGCATTACGTTGGAATTGCATTGCATTTCGTTGTTGGGCATTGCTTGCGTTGGGTTCCCAAATTGCATTTGCCGCTGCCTTCCTTTTGCATTACGTTGAATTGCATTGCATTGCTTTTGCATTGCATTGCTTTTGCGTTGCTTTTCCATTGCGTTGCATAGCATTCCCTTGCATTACATTGCATTTTTTTTATTGTATTATTTTGTTATGTGTTGTACTGCATTGAAACTTACTGCATTGTTCTTTTATTGCTCTGCATTTTTATTGTATTGTATTGTAACTGTATTGGTTATGTATTTTTTTGTTAATGTACTGTTCTGTATTGTGCTGTATTGCTCTGCATTGTATGTATTGTATTGTACTGTATTGTATTGTATTGTACTGTATTGTACTGTTACTGTATTGTACCGTACTGTACTGTTAATGAAAAACTGTAATTGTACTTGGCAATTGTACGTTTTAAAAACTTAAAAATAAATAAACTGTTTCTTTAAAACTGTTAAACTGTTTGCTGTATGTGTTACTGTATTTGTACTTGGAAAAAAACTGTTTAAACTGTAATTTTCTGTTTTTACCGGTTTTATTTTTACTGTAAAGCGTATTGTTAATGGTATTGTAACCGTACTTGTGTGTGCTTTACTTTACTGTACATCGTGCTGTATTTTTGGTTTTGTTATTTGTATTGCCATTGTTTGTTGTTATGGTTTTTGTATTGTATTTGTATTGTTTAGACAAAACCCAGTCGGCGTGGACCTGGGCCAAATTTACTCTTGATTTTCCCCGCCACAGCCCCTGGGATAGCGGCACTCCTGTTTTGGTAACCTTTTCCACTAGGGGTCCGCTTTCCTTGGGCCAGTCGCTGAGCACCTCTGCTCCTTCAGGTTTCCCTGCTTCACCCCTGGGGGTCGGGCAAATTCATTCTCCTGGGTAAAAAAAAACCCCAGGGGAACATGGCCTCCTGGGTTGTGTGTGTGTTGTTGTGTTGTGTGTGTGGTGTGTGTGGGGTCGAACCTTGTGTCGTGCGTTTTTTGCGTTTTGCTGGGTTTTGCGGTGTGCCGGGCGGCGCCGCGGGCGGGGCGCGGTGCCGTGCGTTTTTTTGCGTTGGCGTTTGCGTGGGGTGTGTGTGTGTTGTTTGTGTAGTTTGTTGTTGGGTTGGTGTTTGTGTGTTGTATGTTGTGTAGTTGCGGCGCGGCCCGTGGGCGCGCGCGCCGTGAGGGGATTTCTGCTTCGGAAGGCATAGGAATGGGGGGATAAATACTTAAAAAAACAACAAGAAAAAAAAAACGGTTGAATCCCCCCCAGGGCCAATTCTCCAAAACCCGTGTTAAAAACTTGTGGGATTGGTTGGGGGGGTAAAAAAATGGTTGGTTAGGCTGATATTCAATTTCACCGGGCAACCTGCTTGTTTGCTTTGTAGGTCAGGGACTCTCAAAATATTCTTTTCTTTTTTTTTTTTTTAAATTGAACCTTGTAAACTAGTACAAAGGGGAAAAAAAATCACTCCAACTTTCAAGGCCTCTTTCCTTTGGATTAAAGATTTTCCAAGTCTTTAAACCTGTCGCTGAACTTTGTCTTAGTGTTCTTTGTTTACAATCCAGTTTTTATGAAAAATGGTTGGAGGTTTTGGAAAATCGTGTAGCGGGAGGGGGAGGAACATTTCAACCCACCAGTCTGTGGAACCATCACCAGACATCCACAGGAGTACGGAAAAAAAAAAGCGCGTCAGCAGGGACGTGTAAAGGGGGGGACGTAATAAAAAAACCACTGCTATGTGGCAGGCTGGTGAAATTTTCCGTTAGGGTGATACGGGCGACATGTTTTATACGTTTAAAAGCCTCAATTCCCCTCCAATAAAACATTTTCCATGAAAAATTATTTGGACGAAGGTTTCCAAATCATAGGGGGGCAGGAGGTAATTTTTTACTCCAATTTAACAATCCAAGGCCAAAAACCCAGGCCAAAGAAAATTTACCAGGGGGGAACATTCAAGCCAAGGGTGTGGAGATGGGGGGAATGCCCCTGAATGGGACCCCTGGCGGGAATCTAGGACCACCAAACCAAGGCAGGGGAAATTTCAGGGATTCCAGAAATGCGGGGGGGGGAACTCCTTTTTGGCACCCAGGGGACTGAAGGCCAGTTTTGTTTTCTCTTTTCATTAAAAACGAGCAACACGGTATTAACCGGAGAATTCTGGGTTCACTGTCGCCCCAGGCTACTAAAATTTTAACTGGCATTTCTTTTTCAATTGGTTAATGTTTCAGTGTTTCGATTTGATTTCGCCCCCAAACCATTCCAACAGTTGGGGCTGCTGGCGCAGGAAAAAATCGTTTCGCATCTGCATTTTTTTCTCTCTCCTCTCTCTTCTCTCTTCTTCTTCTCCTCTTCTCTCCTCTTCTCTCTTCTCTCTCCTCGATCTCTCTTCTCGCTCGCTCTTTTCTCTTTCTCGCCCCCTTCTCTCTTCTCTCTTCTCTCACCAACACACACAACACACGGCAACCAACACCACCCCCCACACCCACCACATACACGCGCAGGGACAATATTAAACACGTGCACAACACGCACTCAACCACAAAACACACACCACACAAACACCACACACCCCACCACACTCTCAAACGGCCAGCGGCGCCGCGGGCGGCCGGCCGGCACACCGCACGCCCCACAACCCACCGCACCCCAAACCTTGCGCGCATTAGACTTGATGTTTGAATTGGCAAAAAAAGGGTGGAATGGCAAAAACCTGCTGGGTACAAATGGCATGCAGTCTAACTATTATCCTCTGGTCTGGTTTCTGGAGGCGGTAATAGTTTAATTACAGGAATGGTGGTTGGGAAAAGCAACTTCAGAAATTAAAAACACTAGAGGGTTTTCTGGTTTTAACATTGGGGTTGTGTGTGCTGTGTGATGTGTGTGTTTGTGTGTGTGTGTGTGTGTGTGTGTGTGGCGTGGCGTGCGTTGCGTTTGCCATCGTGCGTTTTTACGGCGTGGGCGTGCGTTTTGCGTGGTGTGTGTTGTGTGGTGTGGTGTGTGTGTTTTGTGTGTGTGTGTTGTTTGCGTGCGTATCGGTTGGCTGTTGTGTGGTGTCGTGTGTGTTTGTACGTGGTTCGCATGTCGTCCCCCCTTCCCGTTTTTTTCCCTTGCCCCCCGGTTTTCCCTTATTTTTCTTCAAGTTCTTAATTCTCCTTTCATTCGCCTTACTGGTTTTTTGTTTCACCCCCCTCCCCCTTCTTATCCACCACACATTGCACAAGATAAACGTTGTGTTAATTCCTGGGCGACCACAAATACATTTAAAAAAAAAGGCCTCCAGAAAATGACTTGGGGACTCCCTCTCTGTCACACACCCAAACCACCCCAAACCACACAAAAACACCCACCCACACACCACACAACCACCCACACACCCAACACGGGGCACACACTACAAACACTTCACAACAACAAATTTCACGTTTGACACAACAACGCACGGCACGTTACACACCACCCCAACACCCACCAATCACACACGCGGCTACCGCACCCAACATGCGCGGCTTAAAGAGGTTGAACGGGGCTGGGGGGCAAAAAAAAAAAGGGGGGGGAGAGCAATAAACAATGGGCCATTTGCAGTTTAGGGATGTTTCCTCTGTCTGTTCTGGAAAAGGGGGTATAGGTTCCATTACCTAAAAAACAACCTAAAAAAAAAAAACACTTCCATTCCCCCCCACCCCAACCATGCACATGTAAAATTCGTGTGGTATCCTGCCGCCAAACAAATATATAAAAGGATGAAAGAATAAAAACTGTCATTCGAAATTTTTGCTACTTAAAAAAAAACACCTCTATCCCCCACAACATCTGGAACAAGTAATCGTTGTGTACTCCTGCGCACCACAAAATAATATAAAAAAAAAGAAGGCGGGCAAAGGACAAAAAAAGCTATATGAACTGGGAAGAAATGCTACTAAAAAAACACTCTTATTCCCCCACACCAACCATTTTTGCACAAGTAAAAAACAAAAACGTGTTTGTTTTTACTCTGCGCCAACACAAATAAATATAATTGGGAAGTAAAAGGGAGGGGGAAAAATTGGAACTGGAGGAATTTTGCTACCTAAAAAAAAAAAAAAAACCCCCACCTATCCCCCCACACATGCACCAAGTTTAAAAAAAAACGTGTTTGAAAAACACTCCTACGGCCCCACACAAAAAAAATATAACGTAAGGAAAAGGGGGAAGGGGGGGAAATTGGACTGGAGAATTTTGCTTAACTTAAAAAAAAAAAAAAAACCACTCTATTCCCCCACCCCCCACCCCCCCCCAACCCCACCCCAACAACACACCACATGCAGCAAACAAGTTTAAACAACTAAAAAAAAAAAAACCGTATGTGGAAACTTCCTACGCACCACCCAAAAATATATAATGAAGGAAAGAAAAAAAAAAGAAGAAATACAGGACTGTGGAGGGGGAAATTTGCTCTAAAAATACACTCTATTCCCCCCCCCCCCCCACCCACACAACCAAACAACATGTACAAGTAAAAAAAAAACGGGTGTGTACTCCTGCGACACAATAACTATATTTTTTAAAAAGGTCTGAAGGAAAGAAAAAAAAATAACTGGACAGGAGGGGAATGCTACCTAAAAAAATACACTCTTATCCCCCCCCACAACCAGGACCAAAGGTAAAAAAAACAATAAAACGGTTGTGTTTTTAAAAACTCCTGCCGCACAACAAAAAATATATAAGAAGGGGGAAAAAACAATCTTGGGACGGAGGAATAATTGACATAATCCCTTAAAAAAAAAAAAGAATACACCTCTATAAGAAACTCTTCTCCCCCCCCCCCCCCAAACACCAACCCCACACTCACACCAATTTTTACACAAAACATGTACAAAAGGTGCAAAAAAAACGTGTGTTTACTCCTGCGCCCACACAAAATATATGAAAAAGATGGGAAGGAATTGGAATGGAGGAATGCTACCTAAAAAAAAAAAAAAAAAAAAAAAACAACTCTAATCCCCCCCCCCCCCTCCACAACCACAACAACAAACACATGTTACAGTAAAAACCGTGTAGTTTTTTTTACTCCTGCCGACACCCAAAAAAAACTTCTAAAAAAAAAAATAAAAAAAGGAAGGAGGAGATACTGAACTGGAGGGAAATGCTACCGGGAAAAACACCAATTTAAACGTTCTTTTTTCCAGAATTGCCAAAAGCTCTTTTTTTCCCATTTTTTTTTTGGGTTAACCAGTTCTTCCCTTACGTTTGCCCCAATGTTACAGGAAGTTGTTTTCTAAAGGGGCAAAGGGTGGTCACTAGGGACTGAATGAATGTTGTTGCAAGACATTGTTCTAGTACCCCCCTTCGGGCCATGGCAAAGCCCTGGGACCTTCCCATTTTCCTTCCTTGTTCAACCCTTACGGGTTTTAATTCTGGCTTGAGCGAGGGGGCCAGGGTCATTCGTTTCATTCCATTTCCTTATTTTGAAATTCCCAGTGGGGCGCGGTTGGTTCGTTTTTTCTTTTCCTGCCTTTGCCCGTCAACAAAAAAAAAACGCTTTGGAGCGGTCCGGGACTTCCGGAGTTTCCTCTGGTGTTTGCAGTCAGGTGAGACCATTTTGGTTAAAGAGGAGATTTATTACGGGGATTTTTCGGGGGTCAAGCTCTGGGACGTGTCCACTTAGAAAAGTCGTTCGATTCTTGTTCTCATCGGGGAACTGCATTTCTTCCCCTCCCCTATTGCTTTTACCTGTACCAGGGCCTGCGCTGGGGGGAGGTCAGGTGGAGATCTAATATATTTCCTGTTGCCAGGGCCACTAAAAATGAAAGCAAGGATACTGACTGAAAAATGGGCCCACGGACTGTTGCAAGGGGCTCAAAAAAAACCATTTTTTATAATAATTAAATTTTTTTAGGAGGAAATAACGACTAGCAATGTCAAAACCCAAAAAATATTTACAAGACACAAAAAAAAAAAATTGGATAATTGGTAAAATCCGGTGGGGTTGCCTTTTGATTAAAAAAAAAAACAAAAAAAAAAAAAACAAAAACAAAAACAACAAAAACAAAAAAAATAAACAAAAAATAATAAAAACAAAAAAAAAACCTCTCTCTCTCTCCTCTCTTCTCTTTCTTCTCTCTCTTTCTTCTTCTTCACTCTCTCTCTCTATTTAAATGGGCATTATTTTGACCAGGGGGGGAACAGTAAAAAAAAAAAATTAAAAAAAAAAAACACTTCTTTGGGTTTTAGAGGTATAAAAAAAAACCCGTTCCTAAATATTCTGCCCGGAAACACGGCCAAATCCTCAAGGGGCCTATAAAAATTTTTGAATGCAACAGTTCAGAAATAACTTAATTTCAGGGGACAGGAAAAAAAAAAAAAAACAACTTTGGTATTTGAAATAGAACTTTTATAGGACGTTTAAAGGAACCGGCCTTTGCATTCTTTATTTGATTATGGCTAATTATTTGCCTATGGATTGCTGACGGGGGGGGGGAGTAGTATGAGCAGTAACTTGAAGCAAGAATTAAAAACCCCAGGATTTATTGATTCAGTAAAAGGGAGGGTCAGTTTAAAGAATTTTGCCAGGGGTATGATGGCGGGTGTATGAAAAGGGAAAGCCAAGCGTTTTACGGGTTGGGAACCGTAAAAAAAAAACATTTTTTAAAAAAAAAAGGTTGGTTAAAAAAAACCCTTTTGCCCTCTCTCCCCCCGTTCCTTATTCGTTGGGTCTTTTCAAAAGGAGGGGGTAAGTCGGTCGGCTTTTGAGTTGTGTTACATAAACCGCATTTTTACTTAAAAGGAAAATTGGCCTTTGTGTTCACTGTTTTTTGTGATTGGGCCTGAACTGGGGTTGAATAGGCTTATAAGGAAAAGGGCTTTAAAAAGTTCCGTTTTACTTGCGGCCTGGAAAAAAAATTTGCGAGGGAGAAGGGAGGCTGCCCACAGCGGTTCTGTTGGGACAGGATTTTGGCCTCGGCCTTTTCCATTTGGGGCCAAAGTTTTTTGGTTTTTGAAAGCTTGAAAGTCCACCCAAAAATTCCTGGCGGACAACCAGCATTTTTCTTCCTCCGAGGTTTTCGGCCCGCCCCAGTTTTTACTGGTTTTCAGATCCAACCCCACAAAGGGGGGGACGTATAGTCATACAGTAATCGGGGCCATAAACCTTTTTAGAAGTCACGGGGAGGATTTGGTAAAGAGGTTGGTTGGTCCCAGTTTTTGGAACCATTCGTTTTTTATCATGTTCTGGCGTTTTGGTCCTCATTGTCTCCAGGCTTCAAAAATAAGAGTTTGGTTCCATTTTTGATGAACGGAATTGTGTGTTCTTACTCAGCTTTGGTTGTTGGCTTTTGTTTGTGGGAATCTTGGAAACGGGTTGAAGGATCTGGGGACGCAAAAAAAAAACCAAAAAAAAAAAAAAAAAAAAGAACCAAAATAACAAAACAAAAACAAACAACAAAAAAAAGACAATAACAACAAAAAATCTGTGTGACCGCAAGGGGAAGTGGAATAACTGTCGTGACGAGATTGGCTTTTTAAAAAAAAGCTTGGATTCCAGTCGTTATGGTCTCTGGAGATAATTCCTCCAGAGTTGATGGGACGGATTCTTGGGAAATTTCTTCTTCATTTGGGCATCCTATCAAAAGCCGGGGGCACCCATCAAGGTAAAAAAAAAAAAAATTATAGTTCGGCAGACGAGGTTAGGTTCTTGGGGACTGGTAAGTGTGCTTTTAATTTAACCACACTCAAGAAAGGGGATTAATTTTGGCTTGAGATGGGACGAAAGGAATGGGGGACTAAAATCTTGGCCCACATTGATATTGGCTGTCTAGGAATAAAGATAAGAAAAAAACATTTCCTGTTTCTTGTAAACAGGCCAAGTTTTTCTGCCATCCCGGGCCGCGGGTGTTGCAACAAATGACCCAGGTCTTAGTCAGAGGGTCTAATAAAAAAATTTCCACCATGACTTGTCATCCAGTTTCCCCCAGATGAGATGGATGGTCCCCACTCCGGCGGACTGATTAAAAACCCTCATGGCTGCTGTTAAACCATTCTCCGAAATTAAAAAAATTTTTCAAGGGGGGGGGGGGGGACTGCATGTGGTTTTTTTTCTGTTGTTCTTTATAAGTTCTTTACCAACCCTAAAATCTCTCCTCTCTCTTTCAGATCTATCAGCCATACCTGCTCGCTTCGATTCAAGTTCAGGAGGGGGGGGGCGGGAAAACATAAAAATAAAAAACTTTGCTGTTTGTGTTCCCAAAAAAAAAAATTCATTAAAATTTTAAGTATTTTTGGGCTTACAGGGACCCAAATCCCCACTGGTTTCAGGCTTCTGATTATCTGTCGTCCTTCCCTGCAAAAAAAAACATTCATAATCCCTGGAAAAACATTGGCAAATAAAACTGGGAAAACAAAATTTAATTTTTCTTGTTTGTTTCTCGTGAAAAAATAGTTTACGAGTTCCACCCTTTTTGGAGGGGCCCGGTATTCGATGGACGTTTTTTTTAGTTCTTGTTGTTGTTCGTTATTGTTTTGCTACCCATTGTTTATTGTGTCCATTTGTTAGGGTAAGAAGGGGTCCCCAGTGTTTTTTAATGCACCGGTGTTTTAGGTTGAGGTTATTTTGCCGCGGGGGATTTGATCCTGTAATCACTGCGGAATGTATAAAAGAGGTTTTATTTACATTATTCAAGTAAGAAGGGGTCAAAAAGGCTTCCTGGTTGTTTTCTTGATGTTATAAATGAAAAAATTTTCTCACTGGGAAGGCCTGTTTCCACGCGCAAAGAGTGTAACAAAGAGAATTATACCAATTAATTCCAGTAGCAGTTTCAAAAGCTTTTCTGATGTTCTTGATGTTCTGATGGAAATTATCCCACCAACGGTTTTTGGGGGAGACCACTTTTTCTTCCAAAAAATTTTAAAATCCTATTTTCTACAAAACGATTTTTCTCTGCCTTTCTTTGATAGCGGGTTTGTGGGGGTGGGACCGCTTAGTTGAGTGGGCTGAAAAAAAAAAAAAAAAAAACTGATTTGGTTCCCCCCGACCGGGGTCCTTGGGGGGGGGGCGCCCCAGTTCCAACAACAATTTTTCCTGCTTTAAACCCCACACATAAAAGGAATGGTTGTGTAGGCTACATTCATTTGGCCTCTTGCTTTTTGCCCTTTTATATTTTCTCTGTCTTTTGCTTTGCCTCCAAAATTCCTTGCTCTTGCTTTCATATTTGCCCGCTTTTTTGCCTTCCCATATTTCCTTGCTTTTTTTGCCTTCATTATTTCCTCTGCTTTGGGTCTTCATTTATTCTCCTTCTTGGCTTTGTTTCGTATTTCTTCTGCCCTTTGCCTTTCCCATTTTTTCCTTTGCTTTTGTTTCTTCTATAATTTCCTCTTTGCTTTTTTGATTTCTTTCCATGTTTTCCCTCTTTGCTTTGCCTTCCAAATTAGATTTTCCTTCTGCTTTTGGTTCTTTCCATATTTTTTCCTCTGCTTTGACTTTCCATATTTTATCTTGGCTTTGTTCTTCATATTTCCCCTTGCTTTTCTTCCATTTTTTTCCTCTGCCTTTTGGCCTGTTTTCATCTTTTCTCCTTGCTTTGTGTTCTTTCATATTTCTCTGCTTTGGGCCTTCCATTAATTTCCCCCATGCTGTTTTGCCTTCCATATCTTTCCTTCTAGCTTTGCCTTCCATAATTTCCTTTGCTTTGTTCTTTTCATTATTTTCTTGCTTTTTGGCCTTTTCCCCAATATTTTCCTCTGGCTTTGGTCTTCCATTAAATTGTTTTCCTCTGCTGTTGTCTTTCCAATCATTTTCCTTGCTTTGCCTTCCATAATTTTCCTTCCTTGCTTTTGTCTTCCATTTTCCTCTGTTTGTCTTTCCTATTTTCCCTCTGGCTTTGTTTCCTATTTTCCTTGCTTTGGCCTTTCCATTTATTTCCTTTGCTTTTGGCCTTACATATTTCCTCTGCTTTTTGGTCTTTTCCATATTTTCCCTGCTTTTTGTTCTTTCCATAATTTTTTTCCTATGGTTTGTTCTTTCCCATAAATTTTTTCCTCTGGCTTTGCTTCCATTATTTCCTTTTTTGCTTTTGTCTTCCATATTTCCTCTTGCTTTGTCCTTCCAATAATTTTTCCTTCTTACTTTTGGTTCTTCCATAATTTTCCCTTCTGGGCTTTGTCCTTCCCATAATTTTCCCTCTGTTTTGCCTTCCATAATATTTTCCCCTGCTTTGGCCTTCAATATTTTTCCTTCTGCTTTGTCTATTCCATATTTCCTTTTTGCTTTGGTCTTTCCTTCTTGGCCTTTGTTCTTTCTCATATTTTTCTTCTGCTTTTGTCTTTCTTAAATTTTTCCTGGCTTTCGCCTTTTCATATTCCCTTCTGCGTTTGTTTCCCATTAATTTTCCCCTTGCTTGTCTTCCATTTATTTCCTCTGCTTTGTCTATCCATAATTTCCAGGGGCATTAAGGGAGTGTGGGACCTACGGTTAGTTCCGCTGACAAAAAAATTAATTCCACTTTTCCTTTTGCACCCTTTGTGTGGCGGGGAGAGGTTTGCTCCATGGTGCTTTCTGGAGGATCGGGGCCTGTGCCACGGATAAAATTTCTAGTTCATTTTGCTGGGTACGGTTTTACAAGCTCATTGAATGTTTTTTTTGCAGTTTTCTTTTTGCAAGCGCTTTGGGGGACCTCTCCCTCATTTTCGGTCGGCCAGTTGTTGTTCTTTTGTGTGAAGGGGGGACCAGTGTCGCCCTCTTTGTTAATAAAAACTTTGACAAAGACCACCGGAAGTGCTCTGGTAATCTCGTTAGGTTCTTCAGTGGGTGGAAATAAAAAAACGTAGGGTCAATTTAATAAACGGGTCGCATTCTAAAAAAAAGTTTCAATTTTAACCGTCCACTTTCTAATATACGTGTCATTAATAAACGTTTCGCATTCCATTCCTCAAACGTTCGTCATCAAACGTCGCATTTTCTAAACCTGTCATTTCCAACGTCGGCATTTCTAATCGTTTTTGTCGTTTCAAAAGGGTAGCATTTTTCTAAAAAAAACGGTCGTCGTTAAAAAAACGGTCGCATTTCTTAAAAACGTGTCATTAACAAATAAACGTCGGCATTTAAAAAAATAAAAAAAAAACGTGTCGGTTTAAACGGTCGCATTTTTTAAACGTGTCATTAAAAAACGTCGCATTTCTAAAAAAAAAAAAAAAAAAATAAAAAAACGTTGTTTCATTAAGTTCGCAATATTTAAACGGTGGTCATTAAACGTTTCGCAATTTTCTGTTAAAAACGTTGTCGTCAACGGGGTTTCGCCATTCTATACGTAGTTTTGTCATCAACGGTGCATTTTAAAAAAACGTGTGTCAATTAAAACGACGGCATTTTATAAAAAAATAAGTGGTTTCATTTCACGGGCTTCCGCATTCTAAAAACGTTTGTCATATCAAAAGTCGGCGATTTAAAATAACCGTGTCGTCAAGTCGGGGCCAATTCTTAAAAAAACGGGGGGTTTCATGTAACGTCGCATTCTTTTAAAAAAAACGTGGGGTCATTATATCCAGTTCGCAATCCAATAAAAACGGTGTCGTTAAAAGGGTCGGCATTTTTTCTAAAAAACGTGTCATATAACGTTTCGTGCACATTTTCTTAAACGTTGTTCAATTAACGTTCCGCATCTAACGTGTCATTAAAAAAATTTAAAAAAAGTCGCATTGCTAAAAAAAACCGTGTCATTTACAACGGGAACGGCATTCTTAGGGGGGAATTCTACATACTTTTGCATCCTCTTTCTTCCACAGCTTTGGCATGGTTTTATTTCTTTACCATTTCTGGATTCGAAAAAACCAAAAAAAAATTGGTCTCTTTGTTGGGGTCAATGGTTTTTTCTTCAAAAAGCTCTTGGCTGGAAACTTGAATTATGTTGTTCCCCAAGTTGTCCTGTTTCCCATTCTGTTTGTTTATATTACCCCAAACCCCAATCTCTTGGTGAAAAAAATTGTAGCCATCATATTAAAATTTCACAACACTGCTTTCTTCTTTTGATGGGGGACATCGCAAAAATCTTACAATTTTCTGGTGGGAGGTCATTCTCTTCCCTCTTCTCAATTCTCGATCGGCTCACAGGCTTTTGCATTCTCTGGGAGAACATAAAAAAAAGGCATGCGTGAGGGGACTTGCAAGACAAAAAGACACTAAAATCTTCAGTTTCCCCACCCCGACCCAAAAATGAAAAAAATGATCTTCAATTCTCCAAAAAAACGGCTAATGGGGTGTCGAACAATTCTCTGCTTCCGTCTTCTGGTTTCCAAATTGGTTAACCCTTCCTTATTTCAGGGGACCTATACCACTTGTCGAGAAATAGCTAGGCGTTGGTACTGTCATGGATACCATTTCTCTTTTTCAAAAATAATTCAGAATTCTTTATTTCTAGCCCGTTTAGGCTTGCTACTCGGGAGAAAAGGCTTCGGGGGAATCCAGTTTGTTGTGGCCCCTTCTGTCGTGGAAAGAAAGGCCCCACAAGGGGAACTTTGGGTTTTTTTTTGCTTTCCCATTATTTCAAAAGGACTGTGGACTACTGTTCAATCTCTTTTCTTTTGCTGGTTGGTTCCACAAGAAATCTTTCTTGCCAAAAATTTGCAGGGGAAAAAAGATCAACAAAAAAAATATGCCTTGTTCGCCTTGTTCGAAAATCTCCGAAAAAAATACTTCTTTTCATGGTTTTCTCCCTTGTTAAATATCTTTGCACTGGGCTTTTTCTGTTGACAAAAAAACGCATTATTTCAAGTTACCAAAATAAAAACCTTTTTTTTGGCTTGTTACAAAGGGCATTGTATGGGCTTGGCTCCAATCCTTTCCAATCAAGCCTTCTGGTCGAACAACCCCCCACTCCTTCTAAGATGCTTCCGCTTCCTCTGAACCAACTCCGCATTTTCTTGGCAAATTTTCCTTTCGTTTTTCGGGCCAAGAAAACACTTGGGTGAAAAAAAAAAAAACGATTTTTTCTTTTTTCGGTCCTTTCCAGCAGGGACAAAAAAAAAAAAAAAAACCAAAACCTCCTCTTTTTGCACTCCGAAACTCAAAAAAAAAAAAAAGTCTTTCTTTCTTTTCAAAAAGTCTCCTCACAAAAAACAACAAAAAAAAATTCTTTCCAAAAAAACATTAATTTTCTCTGCCTCCTTCGTGGTGTGTTGGGTGTGTGGCTTGTGTGTGTGTGTTTGTGTTGTCGTTGGTTGTGGTTGTGTGTGTGGGTGTATGGGTGGTGTTGTGTGTGTGTGTGTGGCGTTAGTGTGTGTTTGTGTGTGGGTGTGCTTGGTGTGTGTTGTTGTGTGTGGTGTGTGTGTGTGTTGTTGTGTGTGGTTGTGCTGTGGTGGGTTTGGTGTGTTGTGGTTTAGGGTTATTTTGGGTGTAAGCGCTTAGGCTTTTTGTTTTTAACGATTAAGCGCCCCCATCTAATGTTTCCTTTATTTTATTTATTATTATTATTTTATTATTTTATTAAAAAAAAAATGTCATTCAAAAAAAAAAAAAACGTCGGCATTTAAAAAAACGGTGTTTTCATTAAAACGTTTCGCATTCTAAACGTTGGGTCCGTCATAGTCCGCCAATTATAAAAATAAAAACAAACGGTGTCGTTAAAAAAACGTCGCATTCTAAAATAAAAAAAAATAGTGGTCATTAACAGGTTCGCATTTAATAACGTGTGTCATTAAAAAACGTCGATTTTTTCTAAAAAAAAACGTGTCATTAAACGGGTCGCATTCTTTTTTCATTTTTGCTTCGATGTTTCTCGCGCTGATTTAACTATCCATTCCGTTCGTGGGCCACGCCCCCCCCTCCCCCCCCCCCCCCCCCCCCCCCCCCATCCCTGCACTCATTTCCTCCTCCTTTTCCCACCCACATTACACACCCCTGTAAGTTCATGTTTTATAATCATTGGGCAATGCTTCTTTTTAAATTGTTTTGTTTTCCATGGAGGGTTTTAAGATGGACACATTTTCGTTGTTTCCAAAAAAAACTCCAAACAAGAGAGTTCAGTGAAAAGTTAGTGTTCTTACATTTCGGAATTTGTCTCTATGTAGAAAAAAGGGATGATGAGGACTGAAAAGTGATTTTGGGGCGTCTTTGAATCCCAGAACATGATTTTTTCAATTTTTTCGCCACAATTGCTTAACATTTGCAAAACTTGTAATATTCATTTTTTCGCCCATGTTAAATGCTTACTTTGGCCTCTAAACAAAAACAAAAAAAATAAAAAAAAAAGATTAGGGCGGGTTTACCACTGGTCTGGTAAAGGACGGAAACAAAAATTGGGTATGCGGTTTGAATAAAATATGCTTTTACGTTTGGGACAAAAAAAAAAAAAAAATTTCTTATTCAAATAGATAATCCTTCTAAAGGCGTTTTTGGATTCGGGATTTACTGTTTATTATGACTCAAACGTTTTGTTGCTATTGGAAACAGTTTACAGCTGTTCCCATCTTTTTGTTTACAATGGGTTTGTTTAAAAGATAATTTAAAAAACTTTAAATTCCCCCGGGCAAAAAAAAATTTGAAAACGAAATATTTTTTACTTATTACTTTGAACAGGAACGGGAAATTGAGGGCCAAAAAACAAACAAGCCCTTAGGGCTTAATACTGTTTGCTCACAATTTGGACATTTTACAAAATCTATATTGGCGGTTAAAAAAAATTTTTTTACATTTTCCACAAAAATTATTTACTAACAATTTTCCACTTTCGTGCCTTGGGAAGTTTTATTTTTAAGCGCGAAAAGAATCTCTCATAGAAAAAACCATTGGAAAAAAAAAGAAAAGAAAAACAAAAAAAAAAAGAGACAAAAACAAATAAAAATAAGAGCGAAAAAAAAAAGAAAGGACACACCCAGTTAGGCATGAAAAAATATAATGGAATTAAAAATGGAAAAATGAAGGAGGGGGGACGGGGGGGAAGTGGAGGCAAGCAAATTTCACAATTTCTTCAACAAAAAAAGGAAATATGGTGGAAACACTTTGCAAAAAACTCGGGAGAGGAAAAAATACGTGTTACAATAACGTAAAAAAAGTAGGTTTTAGGGTAGAAAAAAAACCCATCTTTTTCCATGAGTTAATTGTGGTTGGGAAAATATTTATTGGTTAGATTTCAAATTTTGGATTTAAACTTTTTGTTATTTTTCATTTTTTTTTTCCCCTCTTTTCTTTTACCCCTTTTTTTTTCAAAATTTTTTTTTTTTTTTTCATTTCCTTGTTTCCATGGTTTTTTTCTTTCCCTTTACGAAAGGGGGGGAACAATACTATGTGGGGACATCGGATCGTTAAAAAACAGAAAAAAAAGATTTTACTAATTTTTAGCGATTGGGGGGGGGGACGTTGGGTAATCAGTTAAGGTAAAAAAAAACAAAAAACAAAAAACTATACTTAATCCAGTTAAAAACTTTACGTTTTCCTTGGGCCAAATTTCGAATGGGGTCAGTCCAAAGGGGCCTCTTATTTTGGGCAAAAAGGTAAAAAGAAATGGGGCATAATTAATGAATAAAAAAATTAAGGAAGGCCAAAAAAATCTATTCTTTAAGTACGGAAAGTAACAAAATATTGAACAAAGGCAAAACACGCGATTTTTTATATTTTTAAAAATGAGGGGAAAAGTCAAGGGCTGAAAAATCGGTTCGATTTCGGGAGGCATACAAAAAAAAAAAACTGGTTGTACTTTTCCAAAATTTATTAATTGAAATTCACATTCCTGGTTTGAAGATTAAGGGGCTACTTCTAAAAAAAAGAAAAAAAATAAAAAAACCTTAATTGGGGTTTATTATTTCAATTTTCTGGTGGAAGGTTCCAAAATATTTGTTTAATTTTCCTCGAACAACTTTATTGAAATAGGGGGACAAGGATAAAAACAAAAAAACAAAAACCATTAGTGTTTCTTTGCTTGTTTCTCGTCCCCATTGCCCAAACAGCTGAACAAGTGGAAAGGAATTTTATTATCCAGGATGTTCGGTTAACCATAATAGTTTCCTTTTTAGGAAATTCCTAACTCATACCTAAGAAAAATAAACGGAGCCGGCACCAGTGGAAATTTGAACTTTGTTTTTTCTTTTTACCAAACAGTAGTAAATTTGGTTGGGAAAAAAAATTAGCGTCATTATCGCAATTAGGGACAGGATCTCGTTTCAGTTGACTCAAGGGAGTTGGCTTAGAATTTTAATGTAGGTTCAGGTTAGTGCATTTCCAATAAAATTGAGGTTGCGGGATGGGGGGGGAACGGAAAAAACGATTTTTTATATTAACTCTCGTTCTTTAACCCTTTCCTTTTACGCGTTTTATGCGGTTCTAAGAGGCCTTTCCGCCCTGTGGTGGAGGGGTTTCTGTCAGAGGGGGACTTAGGAGGAGGGGAATAATAGATGTTTAACTGAAATAATTTGGGGGCTTAGAGGGCCATTAAATTCAATTTTTATTTAAAGATAAACTTGTAATTTAGTTTTATTTTGGCGTTTTGCTTTCTTGTCCCCTTTTTAAATGGGCAGGAAAAATCCAGTGGGCTCTTTTTCGTATAAAAATAAAAATTTTGGATGGGTTTTGGTTTTCCAGAACAGTTGTTGTAAAATTTGATTTCTTAGGTGCTGCACAGGTGCAAAAATTATCCAGGAATGCTTGCGGGGACTGCGTCTCAGTGAACAAAAAAATTTATCCCAGACCACATGTTCGGGGCCATATTCCGATGGTTGTGGGCAATTTTATAGGGATTGTATTAAGAATTTCGAGAGCTTTTTTTTACTTAAACTTTTAATAAATTATTGTTAAGCTTTTTTTAGGGGGGGGACACTGAAACTTAAAATAAAAATTGTACAAGGTTGGTCAATTAATTTTGTTTTTATGTTGGCTCTTCCCATTGTTGCAAAAATTTTCAAATTGAAGGAAAAAATGATACCGTTAGGTGTTATTTGCTTGTTAGTACTTTGTAAGGGAAAATGTAGTAAAAACAAATGTTAAGAGGGCAATATCCGAACATTTTTTTTCCTAATTGCGAGTGAGGATTCAAACAGTTCTGTTTTCTCAAACGTAAAATTTTTACTTTTCCTAGAGTTTTTTTTAGCCATTTGAGTTATTTTTCTTTTTCCAATAGTTCCGCAATTATGGTTTTTTCAGCCGCGGGAGGAAGATTGGGGATATTATTTTTTTCGAGTGGATAAAAAAATACATTGCTTTTCGTGGGGTTCATCAGCCAAACAAAAGTATTTAATGGGTGGGGACTGGGATTTTTTCCAATTTACAAATATCAATTGGATTGTTATATTAAAGAAAAACAGGAGGGGGGGGCTAGTACTTGAAAAAACCTTGGGTGGGACCCCCACCAGGAAGGGATGCTTTGTATTTAAAGATTGTGTTTTTGCCTTTTTATGGTTTAAAAATGCTTGGAGTACGGATTTAAATAAATAAATCAGTAAAAAAAGAACCATTTCCATGTTAATATTTACCTCGTATGCAAGGCTTTTTCAAATTTATGCAGGGGGAGGGCGGAACCTTGTTGGGGGTGTACACGATCAAATAGCCTTGGAAAAATGTCAAGGGAAAAAAATAAAAAAAAAAACAAAAAACGGGGGCTTTGCGTTGTTTGTTTTTTACCATTATCAAAATAGAGGAAAAAAAAAAAACCAAAGAATCATTATTTATTTGGCGAGCAAAATGGAACTTTGACGGTAAGGGAGTATCTGGGCGGATTTAAAAAATCCAGGACTTGAGAAAGATGAATAAAAGTTTGATTTAGATGATAAAAATAAAAAATTAAAAAACACATTGTTTGTGAATTTTAAACATCTTCTCTAAGAACCTTGACCCAAAAAAAACGGCAAACTTACGGGCCATTTGAAAAAATCGGTTCGATAATTATCACAAATATTTCTTTCTTTTTGCAAAGTTTTTTTATGGCCCAAAAAAAGGAATTACATGTCGGCAGGGTTTTCCCATATCTCTTAGGAATTTTTACAAATGGTTCCCTTGTAGGGGTTTTTGCTTTAAAAGTACATGAGTTTCTGGAAAAAAAAGTTAATTGTGGTTTGTGTATGCGTTTTGGAAATCCACTGAGTATGCACTACTCACCTGAGGAGAGGGAGAAAATCATTTAGCCAGCAATGGCCTAGAGACTCGACCTGTCAGACGTTGGTCCTCTCTGCTGACCAGTCATTACCAGGTGAGCGATAGATAGTTGGGGAAAGCTACAGGGGAAAACTTAAAGAAAAGAGAAAGAAAGAATTCATGTTAAATTGGGAAGCAGGTTACTTACACGAACCTTATTCGTGTTTCAGCCCTTCACCTTTTACCCTTCGCCCTTCACCTTTCACCCCGTGAGGTGGTTGAAGATGGCCATGGTGTGGGGAACACACCGGTAGGCAGCCCCAGGAATTAAGGACTCTAGGGAGAGGAGTCGGGAACTCGTCATCTCTCCAGGGACAGGAGAAGTCGAGGGAGAGGAGTTGAACTCATCTCTCCAGTGACAGAGAAGTCGAGGAGAGGAGTCGGAAGTCATATCTCCAGGACGGGAGAAATCAAGGGGGCGATACGATGTCTGAGATAGACAGGAAATCATGAAAGGATGGAGCGAGTCTTAATTTGGATGCAGGCATAGCATCAAGGAGTGAAAGAATCATTTATTTCCTGGTCTGGATTTTGTGGGCCAATGTTGTGTGAAGGCCGTGACTTTATGAAGTCTTTGCGTGAGTTAGTTTGCCTCTCAGTGGAAAGAGAGCTACAAGTATAAAATCTGTTTATAAATTGTTTGATGTGATTTAGTAAAGTGTTTTCCCGAAGGAGAGGGGA
>CM031606.1:12253608-12271108 GCA_018398815.1 Conus ventricosus
CCTAAGCAAGTGTGGTCATGGACTGATGATGTTGTGCAGATAGTACCCCCTCGCCATGGCAGCCTGACTTCCATTCCTTCCTACCATTACGATTATCTGGCTGAGCGAGGGCAGGGTCATTCGTTCATCCATTCCTTATTTATCCAGTGGCCGTTGGTCGTTCCAGCTGCCGACACAACACGCTTGAGCGGTCAGGGACCTCCGAGGTTCTCTGTGTGCAGTCAGGTGTGACATGGTAGAGAGATATTACGATCGGGTCAGCTCTGGACGTTGTCCACTTAGAAGTCGATCGATCTTGTCTCATCGACCTGCATTCTTCCTCCCTATGCTTTACCCTGTACCAGGCCCTGCGCTGGGAGTCAGGTGGATACTATTCCTGTGCCAGGCACTAAAATGAAGCAGATACTGACTGAAAATGGGCACGACTGTGCAGGCTCAACATTATAATATAATATATTTTTTTAGGGAGAAATACGACTGCAATGCTCAACAAATATTACAAGACACAAAAAAATTGAATGGTAACGGTGGGTTGCTTTGATTTAAAAAACAAAAACAAAACCAAAACAAACAAACAAAAAATAAACAAAACAACAACTCTCTCTCTCTCTCTCTCTCTCTTCTCTCTCTCTCTCTCTCTCTCTCTCTCTCTCTAATAAATGGCATTATTACAGACAGTAAAACACTTCATTTGTTTTAGAGAAAACCGTTCCTAAATATTCTGCCCGACACACGCATCCTCAAGCCTATAAAATTTTGATGCAACATTCAGAAAACCTCTATTCAGACAGAAAAAACAACTTGGTATTGAAAGACTTCTATAGACGTAAAGACCGCTTTGCATTCTTTATTGATTATGGCTATTATGCTATGATTGCCTGACCGGAGTGTTGAGCAGTACTGAAGCAGAATTAACCGATTTATTGATTCAGTAAGAGGTCTGTTTAGAAATTCTGCAGAATGATGGCGGTTATGAAGAAAGCAGCGTACGGTTGAACCGTAACATTTTTTAAAAAAAAGTTGTAAAACCCTTTCCTCTCTCCCCCGCTCCTTATTCGTTGTCTTCAAGAGAGTCGTCGCTTTTGAGTGTGTACATACCCGCATTTTACTTAAAAAGAAATGCCTTTGTTGTCACTGTTCTGGTTTGGCCTGAATGGGGTGAACGCTTTAAAGCAAGCTAAAGTTCACGTTTACTGCGCCTGAAAATTGCGAGGAGAGGAGCTGCCCACCAGCGGTCTGTTGACAGGATGCCTGGCCTCATTTGCCAAGTTTTCTTGTTTAGAAGCTGAAAGTCACCAATTCCTGACACCAGCATTTTCTCCTCGAGTTTCGCCGCCAGTTTACTGGTTTCAGATCCACCCACAAGGACGTATGTCATCAGTAACGGGCAAACCTTTAGAGTCACTGGGGAGATGGTAAGAGTTGGTTGTCCAGTTGACATTCAGTTTTATCATGTCTGGCGTTTTGTCCTCATTGTCTCAGCTCAAAATAGAGTGGTCCACTCCTTTTGATGACGATTGTGTGTCTACTCAGCTTGTGTTGGCTTTTGTTTGTGATCTTGAACGGTTGAAGATCTGACGCAACCAAAAAAAAAGAACAACAACAACAACAACAACAACAACAAAACATCGACCGCAGGAGATGAATAACTGTCGACGAAGATTTGGCTTTTTAAAAAAAAGCTGATTTCCATTCCGTATGTCTCTGATATATTCCTCAGAGTGATGACGAATTCTTGAAATTCTTCTTCATTGCCTCCTATCAAGCCGGCACCATCAGAAAAATATAGTTCGCAGAGAGGTAGTTCTGGACTGGTAAGTGTGCTTTATTACACACTCAAGAAGGATATTTGGCATGATGGACGAAAGAAGACTAATCTGGCACATTGATATGGCTGTCTAGGAAAAAGAAAAACATCTGTTCTGTACAGCAACGTTTCCTGCATCCGCGCGGTGTGCAACAATGACCAGTTGTCAGAGTTAAAAATTCCACATGATACATCCCAGTTTTCCCCCAGATGAGATGATGTCACTCCGCGACTGATTAAACCTCACTGGCTGCTGTTACATCTCGAATTAAATTCAAGACTGCATGCTGGTTTTTCTGTTGTTCTTATAGATCTTTACCAACCTATCTCTCCTCTCTCCTTCAGATCTATCAGCCATCCTGCTCGCTCAGATCCAGTTCAGAGAAAACTGCTGTGTGTCCCAAAAATTCATTAATCTTTAAGTCATTTGGCTACAGACCATCCCACTGTCAGGCTTCTGTTATCTGTCGTCCTCCCTGAAAACATTCAAACCCTGAACATTTGCAAAACTGAAAACTTACCTTTCTTGTGTTTCTCGTGAAAGTTACGAGTTCACCTTTGAGCAGAATTCGCTGGACGTTTTTAGTGCTGTTGTTGTTGTTGTTTGCTACATTGTTTATTGTTTACATTTGTAGGAGAGTCCAGTGTTTACATGCACGTGTAGTTGGTGCGCGGTGATCCTGTATCACTGCGAAGTATAAAAGAGGTTATTACCATTATCAGTAGAGGGTCAAAGGCTCCCTGATGTCTTGATGTTATAATGAAATTCTCACACTGGAGCCTGTTTCACTGCGCAGTGTAAAAGAGATTATTACCATTATCAGTAGAGGGTCAAAGGCTTTTCTGATGTCTTGATGTTCTGATGAAATTATCACACCGGTTTGGGAGACACTTTTCTCCAAAATTTAAATCCTATTTTCTACAACGATTTTCTCTGCCTTCCTTTGAAGCGGTTGGGTGGACGCTCAGTGAGTGGCTGAAAAAAACTGATGGTTCACGGGTCCTGACGCAGTCACACATTTCCCTGCTTTAACACACCATAAAAGGATGTGTGTAGGCTACATTCATTTGGCCTCTGCTTTGCCTTCCATATTTCCTCTGCTTTTGCTTTGCCTTCCATATTTCCTCTGCTTTGCCTTCCATATTTCCCCTGCTTTGCCTTCCATATTTCCTCTGCTTTGCCTTCCATATTTCCTCTGCTTTGTCTTCCATATTTCCTCTGCTTTGTCTTCCATATTTCCTCTGCTTTGCCTTCCATATTTCCTCTGCTTTGTCTTCTATATTTCCTCTGCTTTGTCTTCCATATTTCCTCTGCTTTGCCTTCCATATTTCCTCTGCTTTGTCTTCCATATTTCCTCTGCTTTGCCTTCCATATTTCCCTGCTTTGTCTTCCATATTTCCCTGCTTTCTCTTCCATATTTCCTCTGCTTTGCCTTCCATATTTCCTCTGCTTTGTCTTCCATATTTCCTCTGCTTTGCCTTCCATATTTCCCTGCTTTGCCTTCCATATTTCCTCTGCTTTGCCTTCCATATTTCCTCTGCTTTGTCTTCCATATTTCCTCTGCTTTGCCTTCCATATTTCCTCTGCTTTGTCTTCCATATTTCCTCTGCTTTGTCTTCCATATTTCCTCTGCTTTGCCTTCCATATTTCCTCTGCTTTGTCTTCCATATTTCCTCTGCTTTGTCTTCCATATTTCCTCTGCTTTGTCTTCCATATTTCCTCTGCTTTGCCTTCCATATTTCCTCTGCTTTGCCTTCCATATTTCCTCTGCTTTGTCTTCCATATTTCCCTGCTTTGTCTTCCATATTTCCTCTGCTTTGTCTTCCATATTTCCTCTGCTTTGCCTTCCATATTTCCTCTGCTTTGTCTTCCATATTTCCTCTGCTTTGTCTTCCATATTTCCTCTGCTTTGTCTTCCATATTTCCTCTGCTTTGTCTTCCATATTTCCTCTGCTTTGCCTTCCATATTTCCCCTGCTTTGCCTTCCATATTTCCTCTGCTTTGTCTTCCATATTTCCTCTGCTTTGTCTTCCTCTGCTTTGTCTCCATATTTCCTCTGCTTTGTCTTTCATATTTCCTCTGCTTTGCCTTCATATTCCCTCTGCTTTGTCTTCCATATTTCCTCTGCTTTGTCTTCCATATTTCCTCTGCTTTGTCTTCCATATTTCCAGGGGCATAGATGTTGACTCCGGTAGTTCCGCTGACAAATTATCCACTTCCCTTGACCTTTGTGTGCGGAGAGTTTGCTCCAAGTCTTTCTGGAGGATCGGCCTGTCCACTGGATATCTAGTTCATTGCTGGCGTCAGTTTACAGCTCATTGAATGTGCAGTTCTTTGCAGCGCTTGGACCTCACCTCATTCCGGTCGCCGCTGTGTCTTTTGTGATGAAGGGACCAGTGTCGCCCTTTGTAACTACAACACGAAGTTGCTCTGATCTCGTTAGTTCTTCAGTGGGTGAAAACGGTCATTAACGTCGCATTCTAAACGTGTCATTAACGTCACATTCTAAACGTGTCATTAACGTCGCATTCTAAACTGTCATCAACGTCGCATTCTAAACATGTCATCAACGTCGCATTCTAAACGTGTCGTCAACGTCGCATTCTAAACGTGTCGTTAACGTCGCATTCTAAACGTGTCATTAACGTCGCATTCTAAACGTGTCGTTAACGTCGCATTCTAAACGTGTCATTAACGTCGCATCTAAACGTGTCATTAACGTCGCATTATAAACGTGTCATTAACGTCGCATTCTAAACGTGTCGTCAACGTCGCATTCTAAACGTGTCATCAACGTCGCATTCTAAACGTGTCATTAACGACGCATTCTAAACGTGTCATCAACGTCGCATTCTAAACGTGTCATCAACGTCGCATTCTAAACGTGTCGTCAACGTCGCATTCTAAAGGGTCATTAACGTCGCATTCTAAACGTGTCATTAACGTCGCATTCTAAACGTGTCGTTAACGTCGCATTCTAAACGTGTCATTAACGTCGCATTCTAAACGTGTCATTAACGTCGCATTCTAAACGTGTCATTAACGTCGCATTCTAAACGTGTCATTAACGACGCATTCTAGACTTCAACATACTTTTGGCATCTCTTCTCACGCTTTGGCATGGTTTTATTCTTACCTTTCTGGTCGAACCCAAATTGTCTCTGTCAATGGTTTTTCTTCAAGCTCTGCTGACTTGAATTATGGTGTTCCCCAAGGCTCTGTCCTTGGTCCCATTCTGTTTGTTCTATATACCCAACCCATCTCTGACATTGTAGCCCATCATAACATTTCACACCACTGCTTCTCTGATGACAATCAAATCTACATTTCTGGTGACATTTCTCTCCTCTCCTCCATCATCGATCGCTCACAGCTCTGCATCTCTGACATAAAGGCATGGATGACTTGCAACAAACTTCAGTTAAACAATGACAAAACTGAACTGATCTTCATTCTCCCAAAACGGCTCATGTCTACAATCTCTGTTCCTTCTTCTGTCCAACTTGGTACCTCTCTCATTCAGACCTCTACCACTGTGCGAAATCTAGGCGTTGTACTTGATCAGACACTCTCTTTTCAAAATCAGATTTCTTCTATCTGCCGTGCTTGCTACTCGGAGCTTCGGCGAATCAGTTCTGTGTGCCACCTTCTGTCTGAAGAAGCCACCAAGACTCTGGTTTCTGCTTTCATTATTTCAAGACTGGACTACTGTAATTCTCTTCTTGCTGGTTGTCCACAGAATCTTCTTGCAAAATTGCAGAAAGTTCAAAATAATGCTGCTCGCCTTGTCTCGAAATCTCCGAAAACCTCTCATGTTTCTCCCTTGCTTAAATCTTTGCACTGGCTTCCTGTTGAAAAACGCATCAAGTACAAACTTTCTTTGCTCTGTTACAAGGCATTGGATGGCCTCGCTCCATCTTACCTCTCTAAACTTCTGTCGACCTATACTCCTTCTAGACAGCTTCGCTCTTCCTCTGACACTCGCATTCTGCAAATCCCTCGTTTTCGGGCCAGAACACTTGGTGAACGTTCTTTTTCTTTTCAGGCTCCTTCCTGCTGGAACAATCTCCCTTCTGCACTCCGAAACTCAAACAGTCTTTCTTCTTTCAAGTCCTCCCTCAAAACAACTCTCTTCAAAACATAATTTCTCTGCTCCTTCGCTGGTGTGTGGGTGTGTGCTGTGTGTGTGTGTGTGTGTGTGTGTGTGTGTGTGTGTGTGTGTGTGTGTGTGTGTGTGTGTGTGTGTGCGTGTGTGTGTGTTTGTGTGTGTGTGTGTGTGTGTGTGTGTGTGTGTGTGTGTGTGTGTGTGTGTGTGTGTGTGTGTCTGTGTGTGTGTTAGGGCTTATTGCTGTAAGCGCTTAGGGCTTTTGTTTAAGATTAAGCGCACTAAATGTTCCTTATTATTATTATTATTATTTATTAAACATGTCATCAACGTCGCATTCTAAACGTGTCATTAACGTCGCATTCTAAACGTGTCGTCAACGTCGCATTCTAAACGTGTCGTTAACGTCGCATTCTAAACGTGTCATTAACGTCGCATTCTAAACGTGTCATTAACGTCGCATTCTAAACGTGTCATTAACGTCGCATTCTTTCATCTTTGCTTCGATGTTATCGCGCCTGATTACTATCCATTCCTTTCTGGCCTCCGCCCCCCCCCCCCCCCCCCCCATCCCCTGCACTCACTCTCTCCTCCTTCCCACACACATACACACCATGCTAGTCATGTTATAATCATGGTCAATGCTCTTTCTCAATGTTTCCACTGAGGTAAGATGGACACATCGATTGTCCAACTCACAATGAGTCAGTTGACAGTTAGTGTCTTACATTTCGAATTTGTCTTATGTAGAAAGGATGATGAGACTGAAGTGATGGCGTCTTTGATCACATGATTTCATTCGCCAAATGCTACATTTGCAAACTAATATTCATTCGCCAAATGCTACATTTGCAAACTAACAACAAATAAAAGATAGGCGTTTACACTGTCTGTAAGACGACAAAATGGTATGCGGTTGAAAAATATGCTTTTCGTTTGGAAAAAAAATTCTATTCAAATAAATATCCTTCTAGCGTTTTGTGGATACTGTACTATGACTCAACGTGCTATGACAGTTTACAGCTGTACCATTCTTTGTTTACAATGTTGGTTTAAATAACTTTATTTCAGAAACAAATGAACAGAATACCTTCATTATTGACAGGACGAATGAGCAACAACAAGCCCTAGGCTTATACTGTGCTCAAATTGACATTTACAATATATTGGCGGTTAAATACATTCACAAATAACTAAACATTTCACTTCGTGCTTGGGATTTTATTTAAGGAAACATTGAAAAAGAAAAACAAAAGCAGACAAAAAAAAATAGAGCCGAAAAAGAGACACAGTAGCAGAAAAATAAAATGAATAACATGGAAAATGGGAGGAGGGGAGTGGAAGCAGCAATCACATTATCAACAAGAATATGTGAACACTTTGCAAACTCGAGAGAAACTTGTACAATAACGTAAAGTAGTTTAGGGTAGAACCCATCTTTTCCATAAGTATTGTGTTGAATTATGGTAGTTCAATTTGATTTAACTTTTTTTTCCCTTTTTTTCCCCTCTTTTCTTTTCCCCTTTTCATTTTTTTTTTCATTTCCTGTCATTGTTTTTCTTCCCTTTCGAAGACACTATGACATCGATCGCTTAAACAGAAAAAAGATTTACTAATTTTAGCGATGACGTTGGCTAATCAGTAAGTAAACAAACTATCTATCCAGTAAACTACGTCTTGGGCCAATCGACTTGTCAGTCAGCCTCTTATTGCAAAAGTAAAGAAATGGATCATAATGAATAAATAAGAGCCAAACTATAAAGTTACAGAAAGTAAAATATGAAAAAGGCAAAAACGATTTTTTTTTAAAATGAGAAAGTCAGGGCTGAAATCGGTTCGATTCGGAGATAAACTGGTGTACTTTTCCAAATATTAATGAATTCACATCAGGTTGAAGATTACGGCTACCTTCTAAAAGAAAACGTAATTGGGTATAATTCTGTGGAAGAGTCAAAATTGTATTTTCACGAACTATATTGAATAGGGGACAGAATAACAAATAGTGTTCTGCTGTTTCTCGTCCATTGCCACAGCTACAAGAAGGATTATTATCCAGATGTCGGTTAACCATATCGTTCTTTAGATCACTCATACCTAAACGGAGCCGGCAGTGAATTACTTGTTCTCTTCTTTTACCAAAGTAGTAATATGGTGGAACTATAGCGTCATCAATAGACAGATATCGTTTCAGTTGACTCAAGGAGTTGCTAGATTTAATGTAGTCAGGTAGTGCATTCCATAATTGAGTTGCGGATGGGACGAACGATTTTTTATATAACTCTGTCTTACATTTCATTACTGTGCGTTCTAGAGGCCTTCGCCTGTGGTGAGGTTTCTGTCAGAGACTAGAGAGGGAATAAGATGTACTAAATAATTGGGGCTTAGGCCATTAATCATTTTATAGTACTGTATTATTTATGCCGTTTTCTTCTTTCCTTTAATGGGCAGAATCCAGACTCTTTGTATAAATTTTGATGGTTTGTTCCACGAACAGTGCCTGTAATGATTCTTAGAGCTTCCAGGTGCAAATTTTCCAGATGCTGCGACTGCGTCTCAGTACAATTATCCCAGACAATGTCGGCATAATCGAAGTGTGGCAATATATAGGATTTGTATAAGATTTCGAGAGCTTTTCTACTAACTTATATTTGTAGCTTTTTAGACATGAAATTAACATTGTAACAGTGGTCATTATATTTTTTTATGTGCTCATCCCATTTGCAATCATATTGAAGAATGATACCTAGGTGTTTATGCTTGTTAGTACTTTGTAGAATTGTAGAACCAAATGTAAGAGGCAATATCACATTCCTATTGCGAGTGAGATTCAACAGTTCTGTTTTCTCAACGTTAAATTTTACTTTCCAAGTTTTAGCCCATGAGTTTATCTTTTCCAAGTCAGCATTAAGTATTTCAGCGCGGAGATTGGGATTATCGAGTGATAAATACATGCTCGTGTCATCAGCAAAAAGTTTTATGTTGGACTGGATTTCATTTACAATATCATTGATGTATATAAGAAACAGGAGCGGGCCTAGTACTGAACCTTGTGGGACACCAGAAGGAATTCTCTTGTATACAGATTTTTCGCCTTTTATGGTAACTGCTTGAGTACGATTTAATAAATAATCAGTAAACCATTCATGTAATTTACCTCGTATGCCAATGGCTTTCATTTTATGCAGGAGACCTTTGTGGCTGACACGATCAAAAGCTTTGGAAATGTCAAGGAAAACGGCTTGCGTTGTTGTACCATTATCAAAAGAGGAACACAGATCATTATATATGCAGAGCAACTGATTGACGGTAGAGTCCTCTGGGATAAATCCAGACTGAGAAGATGAAATAAGTTGATTAGATGATAAAAAATTAAACACATGTTTGTGAATACATCTCTCTAAGACTTTACCAACGCAACTAAGCCATGAAATCGGTCGATAATTATCACACTTCTCTTTTGCAGCCTTTTTTGCAAAGGATTTACATGCGCAGTTTTCCATATCTTTAGAAAATTTACAATGTTCCTTAGTTTTGCTCTTAATTCATGAGTTCTGAAAGTTAATTGTGTGTGTATGCGTGCGCACGCAAGTGGTGCTGTGGGGGTTCCAAATTTGTGCCCCTTAAAAAAAAATACCCATGCGTTTTTTGACTTTTTTATAATTTTGTTCATAGATCGCTTTTTTGTACCTGTAGATACCCCCCCCCACCCAAGGACAGGCCCTGCAGCACAGCAAATTTGTAATGTATTAAGGTTTAGAGTTATTGCAATAATGATGAATTTTAAATTTTTTTGAAAAGAAAAATAACTTTGTGTAAAGGAAGGGGTGGGGCAGTTTTTTAAAAAAAATTATTTTAGTATAGACATCAAACTTTACGGACTGGAAAAAGGGAAAAAAATTTTCTTTTTTTTTCTTTGTTGTTGTTGTCGCTTTGGGTTGGGTTTTTTGTTGTTTTTTTATTTGCAGGGGACGAAATTAAAAACTTGTCAGATTTAAAAGGGGCAAATGCGGCAAATTTTTAAAGGGGAAAAGGGAATTTAAAATGGTGGGCATAAAAAATTTCTTTTCTTTCGGGAAAATCCTCTAATTTTCAAGCGTGATGCCCCCTCCTTATAAAAAGTCCCCTTTTTATGTCATTTTTTCCGTTCCCGTGTTTAGTGGTTCAAGGAAAAAAATTCACCTTTTATTTTAAAACTTTTTCACCGGGGCCCCCTTTTCTCTCTCTCTCTCTTCCTTTTTCTCCTTCTTCCCCTCTCTCTCCTTTTCTCTCTTTTGAAGTACACCAAAACATTTTGGTTTCTATTTCCCAGCTTAGTTTTTTTTGCTTTGCTTTTTGTTTCCCTGTTTTTGTGTGTTGTGGTTTTTGGTTTTTTGTGTGGTGTGTGTGTGTGTGTGTGGGTGTGTGACTTTGCTAAAACCCTTTTTGGGTTTCCCGGAATCCCCCAAGTTTTTTTTCACAAAAAGAAGCCTTCAATGGTTTTGAAACCTCGCATTTTTTCAGATTTTCATCCATAAAATTTTTAACCCACATTTATTTTTCAACCCCGTCTTAAAGTTGAAAAATAAAATTAAAAAATGAAAAAAAATCCCCGAAAATGCCCCGCGGGGGCCCCCGCCCCTTTCCCCCCCCCAACTTCCCAACCACTAACCCCATACACAACACAAACCCCGAAAAAACAACAACACACACACAAAAACACAAAACCACACCACCCCTTTTCCCTCTCCCCTCTCTCTTTTCTTTTATCTCTCTCTCCCACACACACACAACACAACCCCCCCCACAAAACACACACACCCCTCCTCTCTTTTTCTCTCTCTCTGTTTTTTCCTCTCTTTTCTTTTTCCCCTCCTCTCCCACACTCCTCCCCCCCCCCCCCACCCCCAGTGCATAAAAGAGGGCCCAGATTCCCCTTCATATATGCCACAAGAGATGGGGAGAGAAAAGAGGGGAGAGAGAGAGAGGGGAGAGAGAAAAAGAGACAGAAGACGAGAAGGGCAGACAGACCGACAGACAGGAAACAGAAAACGACGGGGAGCCCGAGATAAAAAAAACAAAAAAAAAAAACCCCCCAATGGATGAAAGAGAAAAAGGGGGGAAGGAAAAGAGGAAAAAGGGAAATTTAAACAATAAAAAAGGAAAAAAAAAACACCTCTAGAAAAAAAAAAAATAATCACTAAAAAAAGGGAAAAAAAACACCTTAGTAAAAAAGAAATAATCACTAAAAAAGGAAAAAAAAAAACAAACCCCTAGTAATAAGAAAAAAACACTAAAAAAAGGAAAAAAAAAAACACCTCTAGTAATAAAAATAATCACTGAAAAAAGGAAAAAAAAGCACCCTTTTAATAAGAAATAACACTGAAAAAAGGAAAAAAAAAACAACCCCTAGTAATAAGAAATAATCACGGAAAAAAGGGAAAAAAAAACACCTCTAGTAATAAGAAATAATCACAAAAAAAAGGAAAAAAAAACACCCCCTAGTTTAAAAAAAAAATCACTTAAAAAAGGAAAAAAAAAACACCTCTAGTAAAAAGAAATAAAACACTAAAAAAAGGAAAAAAAAAACACCTCTTGTAAAAAGAAATAATCATAAAAAAAAGGGAAAAAAAAAACACCCCTAGTAATAAGAAAAAATCACTAAAAAAGGAAAAAAAAACACCCCTTTGTAATAAGAAATTTAAACATAAAAAAAGGAAAAAAAAAGGACCTTAGTTAAAAAAAATAAAAAAAAAAACACTTTGAAAAAAAAAAAAAAAAAAAAAGCACCTCTAGTAATAGAAATAAATCACGAAAAAAAGGGAAAAAAAAGCACCTCTAGTAATTTAAAAAATAATCACTCAAAAAAGGAAAAAAAAAAACCCCTCTAGTAATAAGAAAAAATCACTCAAAAAAAAGGAAAAAAAAACACCTTAGTAATAAGAAATAAACACTTAAAAAAAGGGGAAAAAAAACACCTCTAGTAATAAGAAATAAACACTCAAAAAAGGAAAAAAAAAAAACACCTCTAGTAAATAAATTAAAAAAAAATAAATTTTAAAAAAGAAAAAAAAGCACCCTAATTTAAAAGAATTATTAATTTTTTTCAAAAAGGAAAAAGGGATCATAAATAAAAATTTAAAAAGGAAAAAAAAAATTAGTAAAGAAAAAAAAAAAAGGGGGGGGAAAAAAAAAAGAAGGAAAAGAAAAAAAAAAAAGGAAAAAAGAAGAAAAGAAAAAAAAAAGGAAAAAAAGGGGGGGGAAAAATAAAAAAAAAATGGGGGGAAAAAAAAGAAAAAAAGAAAAAAAAGAAAAAGGAAAAAAAAAAAGCAAGAATAAGGGGGGGAAAAAAAAAAGGGAAAAAAAACCCCCCAAAAAAAAAATAAATGAAAAAGGGGAAAAAAAAATTCTTTAAAAGTAATCACCCAAAAAAGGAAAAAAAAACCCCTTTTAAAACCCTAATCCAAAAAAGGGAAAAAAAAACCCCGTAAAAAAATTTAAAATTAAAAAAGGGAAAAAACCCCCCTTTTAAAAAATTCAAATGGGGAAAAAAAATTGAAAAAATTCCTTTTTTGGGAAAAAAAATTTTTTTTAAAAAATCCCTATTTCCTTTTCCCCCAAAAACCCCTTTTTCCCCCTTTTCCCCTTCCTCCCCCTATTTCTTTTTACTTTTCAATTTCCTTTTCTTTTTCCCCTTTTCCGAACTCCCTTGGGTTTTTTTACCCCAAAAAAAGTTTCCCCCCCGGTTTAACACCCCTGGAAAACTCCTGGAATTTTTTTTCCCCTCTAAAAAAGAAAACCAAAAACTTTTCAAAAACAATTTTAAAACTTTTTTATGTTTTCAAAAAATTTATTATCAATAAAAAATTAAAGGGATTTCCAAAACTTCCTAGAACCCAAAATAGAAAACTTTCCCCCCCAAAACAAAAACCGGGGCTTTTTCCCCTTTTAAAAAAGTCTCCCCGGGCTTTTTCCCCCCTTGTTAAACCAAAACCCTTTTTCCTTTTTCCCCCTTTTCCTTCCCCTTTTCTTTCCCCCCTTAAAATGCTCAATTTCTTTCCTCTTGTAGTGTTGGTTTTGGGGGATTTTCCCCCTTTTTTTGAATTCCTTTTTTTCCCCATAACCCAAACTCCCTTTTTAAATTTTTTAGGAACCCTGGTTTTAATTTACCTTGTAAAGAATTTAGGGGTTTACCCCCTTAGAAAGGGGAATTTTCCCGTGGAATTTATTTTAAAAAGTAACAGAAACCAGTGGATTTTTTTGCCAAAAATTATTTGTGAATTGGTTTCAAAAATAAAATTTTTTTTTTTTTTTTCCGCCCCCTTTCCCCCCGGGAAAAAAAAAATGAGGGGGGGAGGAGGAACGGAGAAAAGAAAAATTTTAATGAAAGGAGGAGAGAGAGAGAGAGAGAAAGAGAGAGAGAAGAGGGGGGAGGGAGGGAGGAGAAGAAAAACAACTACAAACAAATAAATAAATGTATTAAGGAGAGAAGGATTACTTAAAAGTCACATCTAGCCAAAGAGTCTAATAAAGTTACTTTCCACCAGGACACCATAAACACGACAGAATGACTGCGATAAAACAATATTAATATTACAAAAAGATTAATGCAGCAATCCACCCTTTGTAAATTCAAGTGGACGAATAGATTGAGATTCCTTCTTTTGGATAGTTTACCTTTTACTCCTCTCATTCCTTCCCCCACCCCTCTCCTCCTCCTCCTCCTCCTCCTCCTCCTTCTTCTTCTTCTTCTTCTTCTTCTTCTTCTCCCTACCCACGCATTGATCTATACAAAACAAGCCTAGCTTACTCTGGACCATAACGTCTGGAACTCACTTCCACCGAATCTACAAAATACGAATACTCAAAAACTTTTCAAGGAACATTTGCATAAACATTTTTTATGTCTCAGTAATTTGATTAGTCGATTAAAATGATTAGGGCCCATTCGCAAAGTCTTCTGTGAACCATACTTTGAATACATCTCTAAACATAAAACCACTCCGTTAAAACCGCTCTTCCCAGCTCCCACTCTGTCTACCATCCCTTTTCTCCTCCCCCTACCTACCATTCTCTCTTCCCCACCCTCCTCTGACCTCCTCTCTCTCTCTCTCTGTAGTGTTGGTTTGTTTGTTTCTTGTTTGTAAGTTCCTTCTGTTTCACCATCCCCATCTCATTAGTACTTTATGACTGGTTTGCTTATCATTGTAGAATTAGATTACAGTGTTGCTATGTTGAATTGTCAGGTGAATGATATGTGTTGAAATAATGTATGCATGACACGGACAGATTGTAAGACTAGGCTTTGGCCTAAAATCTCCATCCTTGTGTATTAAAGATCAATCAATCAATCAATCAGTTTCTTTCTCTCTCTCTCTCTCTCTCCTCTCTCTCTCTCTCTCTCTCTCTCTGTGCCTCAAAGATAATCCATACCTGAGCAACGGTTGATGAGCTGATCGGTGAGCAAAACGCAGTTCCCTGAATGAAAGCAGCAGCAGCAGCAGTAGTAGTAGCAGCAGCAAGAGCAGTAGCAGTGTAACACGGGCATGGAATCAATAGAGTGACAGTTAACCGCGGCGGGCTGGGGAGAAAGCCGGTGGGTGGGGGGGGGGGGGAGGCATACCTGGTTTGCTGTCACCTAGGCAACCCGCGTAGGATTGTCCGCCGCTTTCATGGTCAAACACGCACCGGTGTGTCGCCCGGACCAGTGCTCCCACAATATTTACCCCCACCCCCACCCCCCTCCCCGCCCCTACTCCCAGTCCCTCAACTTCCCCCTCCTCCCCCGTCTCCTCTCAAAACCTTCCTCCCCTACCCGTTTTGTGTGTGTGTGTGTTGTGTGTGTGTTAAACCCCCGCGGCGAATTTCTTCGTGTATTGGCGGTCTCTATTTAAGAGAGGTGAGAGGGGATTGTTGGAGCTGAAGTGGAGGGAAAGCAGAGCAAGCTGAGTGAGGAAGGGCGGGGGGAGGGGGGGGGGAGTGAAGGAGAGAGAAGAGTAGAAAGGTCGTTTCACTAAAGCCGGTTTCTAATGTCACGACACACATAGCCAGTGAGGGCGGGCATGGCCTGAGGTGTAAACCTGTGAAAGTTTGATGCGGATTCGGATGGCACGGTAGAGCCGTGCTCTCTGGTGCTTTTGCGGTATGTTTGTTTGATCTGCGTGTTTGGCAGGACGGGAACACAAGGTGCACCACATTTTGTCCCATCGCATTTCATCCATCCGTCGCTGTTCTTATACACGCCATGACGTTTCGCCAGTAATCAGTTGACTTGAGTTGTATGAAACTATTGTTGTATCACACACACACGCGCGCGCACACACATACACACACGCGCACATGCAAAAATCACATGAGTACGCATGCGAACGTATACACACACACACACACACCCCACACACACACACACACCACGCACGCACGCACGCACACGCACACACACACACACACACACACACATTTAAACTCGAATGATAACAGAACAGAGATCTCGAAAAGCACAATTCACTGGCAGTTACAAACCGTGAGTCGCGTAACCTGCCTCATATAAGCTAGTCACAAAAAGTTAAGGGCCGCCTTAGATTTTGGGGTACTCTAAGTAATGGGTCTGAATGCTCGTAAAACAAAGCGCAGCGTGTTTCATTCTAGCTATTCTGACAGCTCACACACCACACTGTATGACCGAAATAATCTTTTAGACGACGCATTTTCGGGTCGAGAATATGCGCTCAGCCAAAACACCAAAAATCCGTGAATAAATGCATGAAGTTTGGCCAGCGCAGATTACACAGCAGTTTTGAATTGAGAAATCGCACAGTGCACGCAAGGGCCCGCCTATTTGAACACTTTTCAATGACAATTTGCCTGCAGTGGGGATAAAATGACCGCAATCGGGGGTGCAATAACCATGCCTCCAAGACAAAACTGTCAACACTAAATCGCGCCGGGCTCTGGATGGCTCCAAGATGGGATTTCTGGAAGAGAGTTGGGAAGACGTCTGGGGGTGAGCCACTCATCATTCAACGCCTTCAAACCCGCGATACCCCAAAACACTGGAAGAGCCGAGGAACGACCACCACCCTCAGGCGCCAAAATCACCAATGGCAAGACGATCTCTACTTGATGCTGACAGCATCCGCAGCAGAACCATCAATGCAACCACTCTGAGACAGGACTGAGAAGAACGACTAACATCAAAGAAGTCGCCAGACCGTCCAGTCGCCTTCACAGTTTCAACCCCCTCAAAAAGGCCCGCCGTCCGTCTCCCACTAAACACAGCAACATCGACAGGCCAGAAGGAGGGGGTGTCGACGCCACAGCGATGGACGAGGCAGCAATGGAGCACCATCCTTTCAAACCCATGAGTCAAGATTCTCCCTGTCCCGAAATGAGGCCGGTACGCCCCTGGCGTCGTCCAGGGAGAGGCTTGCGATGGCTTGTTCGTGAGCACGATCGCTATGAGGCGGCTCCCGATGGTATGGGAGGCATCCACCTTCATGGCAGGACACCCCTTCACCTTGTGCCAGGCAGACTTACTGGCGTAAGGTACAGAGATGAAATCGTGAGGCCGTTGATTATCCCCACTCTGCAAGCCATGGGACCCGTGCCACCCTCATGGACGACAACGCCACTCCACACCGCGCCCGTGTGGTGAACGACTACCTGAGGCAGCAGCAGGTTCCACGACTGGACTGGCCATCGCGTTCGCCTGATTTGAACCCTATTGAGAACTTTTGGGACCATCTGGAACGCTGCGTCCACGACAACCACCCCTCCTCGTGTTGACCTCCACCAACTGTTCCAATTTCTGCTGCAGGAGTGGAACACCATGCCTCAACAGACCCTTGTGACTCTGATCCAGTCCATGAGCCTAGATGCGTGGAATTGTGGGTGCAAATGGCGGACATACGCACTACTGAAGCTTTTCAATAAACTTTCTTGTGAATTGTCAATTTTGTTTCAAAAAGAGGGGTTATGATGTTTGATCCTTGATTTTGTCCAGAAAAATTGAATTGACACAATTGCAATGGCATTGACATGAAAGCTAAAGACATGAAATAAAATACGGTATAAGCTGTTTTCCTGTGCGTTATGTCGTTTATTTTGGTGAGAGTTTTCTGTCTGGCCCTTAACTTTTTGTGACTAGTTTATTTGTACATTGAAATACTACCACAGGAAAGCCAGATTAATACCCGAGACAGACAGACAGACGGACAGACAGACAGCAACAGACCCTTCAGCAACACATGATGCGCGTCAGGCGGTCGACTTCAACACTGGACTAACAAATTCCGAAGTAACGGTTCAGTGCGCAGCGGTGCGTACCGATCGTACTCTATAAATTGCTCTCACTCAAAAGCGTGAAGAGAGGGTGAGGAGGGTGAGGGAAATAATTATGCTTGAAGAGGGAGGGTGGGGTGGGGTGAGCATGAGAATGCCAACGGTTACCTCTCCTGCTCACCAGAGGACGATATTGTGCGGTGGTGCAAGGGGGACACAAATAGTGACCGAAATCATTTTTTTGAAAAATAGATTTTCTTTCTGACCCTTCGTTCATTTACAAAAACTTATCTTTTCACATCAAAGATGACTTGGAATTTAAACAGACTGA
>CM031606.1:12273608-12281108 GCA_018398815.1 Conus ventricosus
GTGTTCGTTCGTTCTTTAATTTAATGTCTATCCACTTTACAGTGATCTTAGACAAAAACAAGAGACAAACGAACAGGCATACAAACAAACAAAGACAAAACAGAAAAACACATGTAAAACGGGCCGGTGTGTGTGTGTGTGGGGGGGGGGGGGGGGGGGGGGGGGGGGAGGGGGGGGGGGGGGGTGTGGGTGGGGTGGTGGGGTGTGGGGTGTGTGTGTGTGTGTGTGTGTGTGTGTGTGTGTGTGTGTGTGTTAGTAGTTCTTCAATTTAACGTCTGTTCACTTAAGTGATATTAGACAAAATAATGCAGAAATGAGTGGATGAGAGAAATGGAAATAGTGTAGCAAATGCTAGTATAGGCGTACGTGCGTGTGTGTGTGTGTGTGTGTTGTGTGTGTGTGTGTGTGTGTGTGTGTGTGTGTGTTGCTGCTGCGTGCGTGTTGTGTGTGTGTGTGGTGGTGTGTGTGTAGTGTGTGTGTGTGTGTGTTGTGTGTGTGTGCTGCGCGCGCGCGTGAGTGTGTGTGTGCGTGTGCGACTTTGACAATTGAAAAGAAAATACGGTTCTAAATGTAAATTTAAAAGATAAATTACAAAGCAAAAAAAAACACACACACAAAAAGGAAAAAAAAGAAGAAAAAAACACCAAAAAAAACCCCTGGAAATATTTACACAAACGAGCCAACTGGGCTTAACATCAACGAATTTACAAATGTAAAAAAGGCGTGAAGATTCTGGAAAATGCATTGGGAATCTTTTTGTCGGAAGTTGGAGAGAGATGAGTTAAAATAGGAACAATCAAAAAGAAAATGCAGAGTATTGAAACTGTCGACTGTTCCACAAGCGCATTGTAAATTTCTGTGGAATTTTGTACGAAGAGCGTTAACTTTAAGCCTATAAAAGAGAGATTCCGGTTTTCCGAAATTTGTGTACATGTACATACGTCTTTGTATACAATTTATGAATTTGAATGGACGAGTTAGATGGACGAGTAGATTTCTGAGTTCTTGAACAGCAGCTCAGTGAAGAATCTTGTGCATGTATTTTAAAGAGTACTGAATTTTTATACAGATTATAAAAAGACTCAAAAGAGACTCTTTTTAAGAGTCCATAGGCTTCGTGAAGACTCCAAGGTATTTTAATATGAACAGAATTTTCAGAGTTTTTGGATCCCATACGGGCAGTTCTGTCTGCCCATTTGTGTGTGTGTGTGTGTGTGTGTGTGTATGACTCTGCTTGTCTGCTTTCGTCTGTCTCTCTCTCCACTCTCTCTCTCTCTCTCTCTCTCTCATCTCTCTCTCTCTCCTCTCTCTCTCTCTCTCTCTCTCCTCTCTCCTCTCCTCTCTCCTCTCTCTCTCTCTCTCTTCAATTTTCAGTCTAGCAGCGCAGTTCTCATGCGGCCCCACACGCGATGCACTTTCGGCATCAAAGGAGGCACTGTTTTCCGTAGGATGCATTATATATATGATCGTCTTCTCACGTAAACCTCTCTCTCTCTCTCTCTCTCCTTCTCTCTCTCTCTCTCTCTGCTTCTTCCGTCCCGCTGTCTCTGCCTCTCAATCTGTCTGTCTGTATCTCTCTCTCTCTCTCTCTCTCATCTCTCTCTCTCTCTCTCTCTCTCTCTCTCTCTCCTTCTCTGTGTCTTTCTCTGCCTCTCTCCGTCCCTCTGTCTCTGTCTTTTCTGTCTCAGTCTCTCTCTCTCTAATATTTTGTAAGTCATGCCCGCGAACTCACGACAGCGACTCTATCAAATGCTGATTAAACAGTATATTTAGATATGTGAAGGAATGTTTTGAATATCAGTCCACTGGCATCCATTTGCAGATCACAATTGTTCCCTTAAAATTTGAACATTTGTATAATTTTGAGGAAGATTTTCTTGAAATGATGATGAACAAAGCTGACATGTGTCCTCATTATATCCCAAAAGCAGGTCATCAGCTAGTGGTTCATTAAACGATTATCACTGATTCCAAGACAAAGCCGGCAACGAAATTGATGAAATTCAAACCAGTTTTCTGTGTGGTGGTCATGGCTTTGTTTTGCTGTTCTGTGTATCATTTTACGTTCATCTGCAGCTGAGTAAACTCATCTGATCCGTCATGTAAGACTGGTGCATCCTGTTACCGTTTCAGTTGACATGCACGCCATAGTCTGGTACATGCATTTCTTCAAAACATCTCTGTACTTTTGAGTACAGACATAAGTAACATCATTCCAGTTTAAGCCGACTCCACAAGTTACGAAAGTTTCTGTACATCGCTTGGCTACAACTAAGCTTTTTTTTTCCCAATCACTTGGCATGATATCAGGAAACAAGGACAACATATTTACTTAACAATCAATAGGTGCATTATAGCAATGATGAATAAGAGAATGAACCGGTCGAAAAAGCTTCACACTGGAAGAAAGGAAGAAGCCATGACAAACAAGCTGCGACAAACAGTACAAAACTCAACATGCTCTGAGAGGTAGCTTGGTATGGGATGCCCGACCTTCTATGTGCTAAACAGCCTGCCCTAGAACATTCCAGGTTCAGGTCCACTGTCACCGAACTCACTGCACAATCCAGTAGAGGCAACAAGGAATAATAATAATAATAATGAATACTTATATAGCGCCTATTCTCGGCTAGAGACCAAGCTCTAAGCGCTTTACAATCCACACTTGTTTACACAACGGGCTGCCTATCTGGGTAGTGCCGACTGAAGAGCTGCCAGCTGGCGCTTCATTCAGTCGTTTCCCGTGTCATCCAGTCAATATCGTTCACTCAATGTCCTTACTTCCTTCATTCTTTCCATTTCTCACGCAGGATGCATGCTATGTGTAACGTGTCATCCATACCAACGGCCAAACTGGCCTTCTCTTCCGAAAGTTGGTGATGGGATTTTACGTGTGTGCAAGATGTTATGCGTGCGTTCACACACGGAACCTCGGTTTATAGTCTCATTCGAAGGAATGTATGGGAAATGGAGTCAGAACCAATGTTAACTCCGAGGGAAAAATCCCCCTTGTACCGAAACGGCCCGGCGGAGATTCGAACCCGCAACCCCAGGATCACGAGTCCGGCGCTCTACAAGTGAGCTATTCCGGCTCAGGAAGTGACAGGGCACGTGGAAGTGACGAAATAAACTCTCTCCTGAGTCATTGTCCTTTACAATGCATGCAACAAGAACATAGCTGGGGCAGACGGAACCAATTAATGTGACTTGTCGCCACAATCTGTGGATAAGCGTCAAACCGGCCAACATCAGACTGTAATGTGAGCAGGAATGTCCGAAAATTCTCTTTTCAATGACACTTCACTTACGATTTGTTGGAGTCTTCATGACACAGTTATGCACCTTGTTCACTGGCTATCAGCCATGTTGATACACACACACACACACACACACACACACACACACACACACACACACATGACACAGTTATGCACCTTGTTCACTGGCAATCAGCCATGTTCACACACACACACACACAGACACAGACACAGACACACACACACACACACACACACATACACTTATGTATACACAATTAACCATGCAAGCGCGCGCACCCCACCCCACCCCCACCACACACACACACAAACACACACACACACACATACAAGAAAAGAGAGAGAGAGAGAGAAGAGAGAGAGAGAGAGAGAGAGAGAGAGAGACAGACAGGACAGACAGACAGACAGAAGACAGACAGAGACAGAACAACAGACAGACAGACAGAATAAACTCACCCAGACAAACAAAAGCTGAATGTGTAGAACAGAGAATTCACATCGAGCCCAGATTGATTTAAAGACGCCAACCAACTGGTCCCACACACACTCGTTATACACTAACACCAGTCTGCTGGCTACACACACCACACACACCTCTGAGTGTACACGTTCATTCTGGCACGACAGGCTGAAGTTTTCAGGATTAACAGTATCGTTGCCGAGTGCTGTGGAGCCGAAGTGTGTGCTGCCGCCGCTCCTTTCTCGATCCTATCTTTCTCCTGCCCTATCGTACCCTTCATCCCCAACGCTCTCCCGCTTTCTCCATCCTCATTCACTCTAAGCCGACACGACCTCCAAAGTACCTTGCAAGCGTTCACCCCGACGTTGATCAAAGAGATGAGCGTGGGCTTGTACGAGGCAGTAACCCCTTTTGCACGCATTCGACTCAAAAGTTGGGGGATGTGCGTTTTACAAGGTACTCAAACTAAGTACTTGAATCTCTTCTCTCTCTCTCTCTCTCTCTCTCTCTCTCTCTCTCATGGTCTTGTCTCCCATATCTTGCGGCGTTTCAAAGGGACTGGTGATTTTCTTTTCTTTTTGTTTTTTCTTTTCAAATTGTCGCTCTTTTTTCACTTAGGACGCACACAACAGGAGAGAGAGAGAGAGAGAGAGAGAGGAGAGAGAGAGGGTGGGAGAGAGAGACTGAGAGAGAGAGTCTGGGCGTGTCTCCTCTCTCTCTCTCTCTCTCTCTCTCTCTCTCTCTCTCTCTCTCTCTCTCTCTGAGTGAGTAACTTGTGTGTGTGTGTGTGTGTGTGTGTGTGTGTGTGGTGGCGCGTGCGTGCGTGCGTGCGTGTGTGTGTGTGTGTGTGTGTGTGTGTGTGTGTGTGTGTGTGTGTGTGTGTGTGTGTGAGCGAGTGTATGTGTGTATGTGTTTGTTTGTTTGTGTGTGTGTGTGTGTGTGTGTGTGTGTGTGTGTGTGTGTGTGTGTGGTGCATGGAGAGAGAGAGAGAGAGAGAGAGAGAGAGGTGTGTGTGTGTGGTGGGGTGGGGGGGGGGGGTGAGCGTTAAGTATAAGTACCAGACCCTATGGATTATGTTTTCACTGTTTACCTAAAATGGAGGGTGGACGTTGACTCAATACTGGCGTTTACATGTACTTTACAATGCAGACTCGTACACTACTCAGAAGCGAAGTCCGGAGGACGGACAGACAGCACACTAGGGACTCTGGGTTGAGGACCAGCAAAAGCATCTAGCCAGCAGCGGAGCAGGTGGTGTCTATGGAATGTGTGACGGAATCACGGCAGCTATCAGCAACCAAGGAAAGAACCGTACGTTGGATTGGATTGTGCATCAGATGGTATTGTGCATGGTATTGTATTCTTTCATCGTCATAAAGATTTCTCTCTGTGTTATCCGGGTGGTCTCACAGAGAGCCTGTAGCCATCGTCTGTCGCCAATCATTTCTCAGTGCTTATTTTTTTACTGAGTCTTTTTTTCCGCTGTATGTTCCATGTATACTGTTGGTAACATTATTCCCACACCGCTCGTTCCGACCCCTCCCCCCCCCCCCCCCCCCCTTTCGCAGCCACACCCAGGAACTTCCTGCCATTGTTCAGCACTGTATCTTCTGCCCTCGAGTCTCTTCCTTCTTCTTTGCAGTTCCATTCCAGAGTTGCACCTTTTCACCCACGCTACATTTTCACCCAGAGAGAAGAGACAGCTGACCCGTTTTTTTTTTCGTCGCTGCTTCCATTGTTTTGAATTTTATCATACCTAAAGAAGACCCAGTAGGTCGAAACGCATCGTGTCTGTTTCATGATTTGTTTGTTCCTTCATTTAGTGGCACAGTAATTCTATATTTTTGTTTTCATTTTCACCAATTTAATGACAGCCATGCCACTGCGCGTCACTGTGGCCTATATATATATATAATATATATATATATATATATATATATATATTTTCACAGGTAAATTTTCCGTTGCCCGCACCACACCACAACCAAACAATGAGAACAGGCAGATTAAAAATATACAAGGTAAAAACAAGTTCTTCATTTTCTCCACACAAGGGTAAAAATCAACATTAAAACTCGAGCTTTCGCCCACAGGCTTCATCAGGAGAATGTGAAATGTGACCAGTTTGAAAACAGTCAAGAAAAAACAGTTCAGTGTTGGGCATAGGCTACACCCAGTTCCTCCTGTTACATATCATTCACGTGCTACGCAAAAACACAAACTCAATGCAAGAAGAGAGAGAGAGAGAGAGAGGGGGGGAGGGGGGAAGGGGGGGGAAGAGTAGGTGGTGGTGGTGGTCGTGGTGGTCACCCAATATGACCCCAGACTTCCTTCAAAATCAAAATAATTCGGAACAATCTGCATATCTTGTATGCTAATCAGCAGAATAAAGATATTTTTCCCAAAAAAACTATCATTTCAACAGAAAGGAAGCGTAAAAATTTAGGAGAAATTTTTAAACCCACTGTCCCTAGAAGATTTCCGCTACACGGCCCTCAAAACAAACCTGGCTTTTTCCCGTGCGCTGCTAAAAGATGCGACACCTGTGAACACTCTTCTACCCTTCTTCTTTTAAAAGTCCATGGGACAACAGATACTGGAAAATTAAGCAACATCTTACATGTAAAACGCCAAATGTAATATATGTACTTCAGTGCCAAATTCATCCAAATAAATGGTATATTGGTTCCACAAAAAACCTTAAACTCAGATGGGCCAACACAAGTCTGATATTAAATTGAAGAAGATCAATAAATGTGCAGTGGCGAAAACATGTAACAGAACTTCCACACCCAAATGATCTACAGTTCAAATTTATTTCCATCCATGCCATTGAAACAGTGCACAGTGAAGATAATCTGTTGGATAGGGAAACTTTTTGGCAGGCAAATATTGGAACCATCTTCAATGGGTCAATTATAGGACGGATATCTTTCATACTTTAAGGAAAAGAGAAATTTGGCAGCAATATGAAATATGAAGGGCGATGGTCCTTTCAGGATCGGACTGGTGCCTACGGAAGGGATTTGTGAGAGTGTGTGTGTCGGGGGGAGGGGGAGTGAGGGGTTAGTCTTATGTCATATCGTTTTCTGAATAATTAAATAATTGAACTTGTTTAATTTGATCTTATTGAAGTGTTTTTAGAGCTAAAAAGCCAGTCTTGTCGAATAGTATAAGTACTGGTTATAGTACCAATGTTGTTCACTAGTAGAAATTCATGCTCGATGTAAGTTGCGCAATAGCTTCCTTTCCTTACTTCTTTGCTCCTCCATTCCCCCACCCCCCACCCCCACCTTCCCCCCCACCCCCACCCCACCCCCCTTTTTGTTTTTTTCTATCTCTTGTCTTTGTTCTAGTGTTTCTCTTTCCCTCACTCTCTAGTCCTCTGTCTCTCTCTCTCTTTTTCGTTCCCCCCCCTCTCTCTCTCTCTCTCTTTCCTTCTCTCTTTCTCACCCCCCCCCTCTCTCTCTCTCTCTCTCTCTGTCGCTCTTTCTCTCCCTCCCTCTCTCTTTTCCCCCCCCCCCCCCCTTTTCTCCCTCCCTTCTCTCTGTGTTCTTCTTTGGGACTCTCTCTCTCTCTCTCTCTCTCTCTCTCTCTCTCTCTCTCTGTCTCTCTCTCTCTCTCTCTCTCTCTCTCTCTCTCTCTCTCTCTCTCTCTCTCTCTCTCTCTCTCTCGTCTGTCGTCTTGTCTTTGTCCTTGTGTTTCTCTTTCCCTCACTCTCTAGTCCTCTCTCTCTCTTTAATTTTCTCCCACCCCCACCCC